>JAANSP010003164.1:0-11696 GCA_036850745.1 Homidia socia
CGATTTTGTGAGAACGAAACTACGGAGGACCATGAATCTTTGATCCATGGATCTAGCTCCTACTTCCTTCCCTTGATCCAATCCGTATTTTTACTTGGAGCCAACAACTTAAAAGAGTTATCCCTCACGAGCACAGAAATTACCAGCAGGTTTGTTGATATTCCAGCTGGAATAAAGTACCTTACTCTGCCGCAAACCATAACAAAACTGAACCTGGATTGCTTGTTGACGAACGCTCAATTGGAGGGTCTGACAACTAATTGCCTTCCAAATCTTACGAACCTCTCAATTCCAATCTACTTCATCCCCATCACGAACAGTCTCATGTTTCGGATTTTCGACCAATACAAAAAGACTTTAAGGCAACTGTGCTTGTACGGCGCTTACTATGATGACCAGGACATACCAAAAGACGCAACTCTATTTCGTTTTCCGGTTATGGAACGTTTGGAAACATTTGACACCTCTAGTATACACGCTGAACTGGAATCGGGACTACACTCTCTACAAAAATACCTTCCAGTACTAAACAACTTGTCGCTAACCACCCAGACAGCGGAAATGCTACGAAAATGGACTGACAACTCATACTTTCCAACTGTCACCGAACTAGATGTCAGCTTGGTGGACGACAATGTTCCACAACACAGAAATAATTTTGAAGTCACTTTCCGCTTGGAGGAAATGCAAGTTCTCCATAAGACGTTTCCCAATGTGAGTGTTCTGGAAATCAGTGTTGTTGGGGGAGAGACGTGTGGACTCAAGTACATGTTTATGGAAATGATGCAACTGAGAAAATTAACCATAAGAGTTTGTAGAAGTGAGCAGTTTGTTGACTCCAACCACTGGGATTCTTTATTGACTGGTATTCCTCTTTCGGTCGCAAAGACATTAAGCGATAATCCACAATTTTGGGAGTGCATCAAGTACATTGAAATTAAAGAGGACGGAAGTTCATTGAAGAATTTAAATGGTATGGAGTATGGAATATTACATCAATTTCAAATCTTTTTAAGGTCATTACTTCTTTTCTTTTTACTCCGTATTTATTTCTAAATTTTTGTCTTTCTTTTTACATACAGCTCTTCGTTCTCTTCGCCTGGTAGCCCCTTTTCCAACAATGGCGGACCAGTCTCATCAGTCATCGCTTATTTCCGACTCGTCGTTTCACTTGGCTTTTTTCAAAATGCCCAATTTGAAAACATTGTTGCTTGAGGGAAAGTTCAAGGTTCTATAATGCAATCAAGTTTAGAGTTTACTGCATAACTTTATTTAAAAAAAACTCTGAATCTAGTTTTTATTTTCAATCATATATAGGAGTCGCTCAAGATGGGTCTATATTGGGAAGCTGAAAACCGATCCATAATGTACGAGCCAACAGTTCGGGAATACTGAATTCAACTGATCATCAATGAACACTTACAATTCTCCACCAGCAAAAGTCATTAACACAATTGATGAGGCTTGAAAAGTACATATGTATTTAAATGAAATTATAGATAAAATCTTCAACTGCACTAAATTGAATATTCCTGTAATAATCTGATTTTGTATCTTAAAGTGCCATATATTCTACTTCAATTTAATGTGTTTCTATGTTGTAGTCATAATTAGGATTAAATAAATGAATTTCAACTATCTACAATTTCTCTTTGTGCAAGAAACAAATAAAATTTACATAGCCACATACTACAGCTGCTGACTTCATACATGCTAGAAAGTAATTCAACTTCAAAAATTTAAAATCCCTTCGCCTGTAATAAATGTTAACATATTACCATGGTGGCTTTTCCGATTGTTAACAACGAGCCATATGCACTGCAAATATTTTACATTTCGTTCTGTGACCGGAAGCAATAAATATGAGGTGATTAATCTGGCGATGATGTCGAAAAAATTGGGTAGGGATAGATCAGATTTGTGTTTTTCAATACGAATTAATTTTAATTTATTTGTCTGGTTTTATTTGCAAATTGCAGATTCATAATATTCCGCATGATTACAGTGAAAACCTTCTGAGCAAATAATTACTGCATTTTAATTGAAATACACCTTAACTTAACTTTGCGCAAGCCCCTTTGAGTTTGACGGTATACTCTGAGGGTACCTATAGACCCTTTGGGTATGACTGGTCTGGTTGTGTTTATTTTTTACTTGCCCTTGTAGCCGCAGTTGAATAAGCTAGAGCACAAACCAGTGTTGCACGATTTGTACCAGAACAATTTGTTAACAAAGTTCTTATTGTTCTGTTCCATTGGAAATTGTACTGTTCTTGTTTTGTTCCAGAATGGAACAGAACAGAACAAAACAATTTTTGGTCGGAACAAAACAGAACAAACAAAAGTAATAGACCAGAACAATATGGAACAATATTGTTCCATTTTGTTCCACGATAGAACAAAATGGAACAGAATCATAGGCTCGCTTCGTTTTATTACAATGCCTCAACGTATTTTTCAGCGCGGGTGACACGTCTTCAAATTTATGCTTTTCTTTTGTTCCGGTTTTATGTTATTACTAATGCATTGCCTTGTCTTTTGATTGTATTTTGCTTATTCACTCAATCTCGCTTCTTTTGATTGCTGCACCCAATTATTAGTATAAACAACGGTCCCACATAATTTTTCGTGCTACTAAATTCCATCATAAATAATTCTGAAAAATGTCTAACAGCAAGCTGGCAGCAGGTAAGCAACAATATGTCATTGAAACAGTGGTTCATTAAAAATTAGAAGCGTATTTGTCATAATTAAATATTTAACTACTGATTCTAATTTATTGTTATGCTTTGTTCTTCCTTAACTAGGCAGTGTAGCTGCAGATAAAACTAAAACTCGGCACCCGATTTGGTCCTTTTTTAAGTAACGATTGTTCTACCTTCAGCTCCCTCTGTCAAGTTCCACTGTGTAATGCCAAAATTTCCGGAAAGTTCACAACAAATTTAAAGAAACACATTCGAACTGTTCATCCGGATTTATTCATCAAGTTTCAAGGAGAAGAAGACGCTGACAAAGATGCCTATTCACAACAACAAATTCAATTATCATCGAAAGGAGAATTGCTAACTAAATACCCCGATGATCACAAAAAACAGTGTGAATTTAATAACTGTCTGGCTTTGATGATCGCCTCATCATCCCTCCCAATCAGCTTTGTCGACAACAAAGATTTCCATAAACTGGTTGGAATTGCAAATCCAAGAATGTCACTTCCTGGCCGAACAAAAATTGGTACCTTAATTGATGAAAAAGTGACATCAGTGGAACAAATCATTAAAAAGGAAATAGCATCTGCGTCGCATGTAGCAATATGCTTAGACATTTGGACCAAAAAAGGCATGACAAGCAGCTATTTGGGACTTGTGGCCTGTTTCTTTAGCAGCTTACAAATGAAAAGATTAAATGTCACGTTAAATGTAGCTGAAATTCCGACAACGACACACAGAAAATCTGACATAATTTCTGTTTTTAACCCGGTTATGATGAAATATGGCATTGTAAACTCAAAAATTTGGAGGATTGTAACTGACGCGGGGAGCAACATGGTAGCTGCATTCAAAGGAACTGAAAAACTAATCGAACTACACGATGTCGAAAACTATGAAGCAGAGCTCGAAAAACTAAATGAAGCCGAAGATGAAGAGACTGTGGACGAAGAAGACATTTCTTTTACTCTGGAGAATTCCAATCATACACACATGAAATGTTTCATTCATCAACTCATACGATCAATGAAAAATGTAATGACCGATCTTGACGAGACCTCGCATCCGCTACTAAAGAAGGTGCGCACCCTTGTGACTAAATTTAACCATTCGCAAATACTGACGAAATCCATTGTGACTAAATGCGGGAAAAAGCTTATAAGTTCTGATTGAAAATGAAAAGTCCAAATATGACCTTAATACGTCAGAGTGGGAACTCCAACAACTCACCGACTTCCTGGAGCCATTTTATACATTCACTAACACATGCAGCAGTGATAGCACAAGTATTTCAGAAGGAATACCGATTGTAAAGGAATTACAAGCTCATTTGTCAAAGTACGTGGATTGCGACAATAAAACTGACGAAATCCATTGTGACTAAATGCGGGAAAAAGCTTATTGGGTTTTCAACAACCAGATGGAACGTAATTTACCTTGTATGCAAACGTATTTTGGAGATAAGAGCACCTTTAGTTGAAGTTCTGATTGAAAATGAAAAGTCCAAATATGACCTGAATATGTCAGAGTGGGAACTGCTCCAACAACTCACCGACTTCCTGGAGCCATTTTATACATTCACTAACACATGCAGCAGTGATAGCACAAGTATGTCAGAAGGAATACCGATTGTAAAGGAATTACAAGCTCATTTGTCAAAGTACGACATTTTATACGTTCACTAACACATGCAGCAGTGATAGCACAAGTATTTCAGAAGGAATACCGATTGTAAAGGAATTACAAGCTCATTTGTCAAAGTACGTGGATTGTGACAATGGACAACTTCAAAAGTATGCGAAAGGAATTCAATCAGAATTACACAATCGTTTTGGACATTTCACTACAATCACTAGTAAAGCTCAGCATGACGGAATATTTTTATTGTCAACTTTACTTGATGTGCGCTATAGACGTGCATTATCACAAGACGAGATCGAAAAAACACAAGCAATATTTTCTGAACTTTGCTGCAACCTTCTTTACAAATCTGACTCCCTGTACAATGACCATGCAAGACGGAACATCTGAGGAAATAGTAATTAACAAAAAATGGCGGTTCTCTTTCATTCAAAACGCCAGCATATCCACAACTCAACCTATTCTAGATGAACTCAAGTTATATTTAAATGGGAATTTCGACACAGATGATGAGACAATTAATCCAATCCAATTTTGGAGCGAGAAGAGGAACGCTTTTCCATTGTTATGGCTGCCGGCTTGTGAAATTCTGAGCATTCCAATTTCAACTGCTAACGTGGAACAAATTTTCTCTATTGCAACTTGCAACTCCAGTGGTCATAGAAACAGGCTGGATGGAAAACTCAACCTATTCTAGATGAACTCAAGTTATATTTAAATGGGAATTTCGACACAGATGATGAGACAATTAATCCAATCCAATTTTGGAGCGAGAAGAGGAATGCTTTTCCATTGTTATGGCTCCTGGCTTGTGAAATTCTGAGCATTCCAATTTCAACTGCTAACGTGGAACAAATTTTCTCAATCGCAACTTGCAACTCAAGTGGTCACAGAAACAGGCTGGATGGAAAAAATCTTTCTCGTGAAGTGTTTTTAGGCAAGAACCGATTTTTGTTGGACCATCAGAATGAATAATTTTGATTAGTTATGTCAAATAATTGAATAAACTTATGCTAAGCTGTTGTGTGAATTGAATAAACAGTTTTGGAAATAAATAAAAAACAATGATTAGAACAATCGGAACAATTTGTTCCACAAGAACAGAACAAGAACAAACAATTATTTTCGGCTTTGGAACAAATGGAACAAAGAACAATTTTGTTCCACATAAGAACAGAACAGAACAAACTATATAAATTTTGAAAATTATTTAGTGGAACAAGAACAGAACAAAGTACAATTCGTGCAACACTGAAACACACTTTTGAAATACATTTTTTAATTCGTGCTTTCAGGTCTGTATGTGGATGCTGTTTAAGTTAAGTTTTTAAAAAAGTTTTTATTAAAATCATAATAAAGTATGGTAATAATTTATTGCTTTAAAGATTAATTCCGTATTATTTTACTCATTTTTAGGTTTTCAAATCAATGTCGTTTGTAACGAGGCACAAACTATATACCACCGGATAGAACATAAAATGCCCTATTTCTATTGACATGCAGATCGGCGTAATTGAGGAGGAGATTTTGGAGATAAGTGCAATCGAATTGTATTCACAATCTCCTTTATTATATGATCTTCCTACGTTTGTTGAAAATGAAGTTAATGATACCGCAAATAAATAAGCAAATCATTTAAAAACCACACTTTGTGCAGTTAACTACCACAAGAGAACTCGAGCTGACGATTAATAGTGAAAAAAGTCATATATAAGTACCTATGGATGCAGAATTGCAGAGGTTCTAGTTCTAGTTCCAGTTAACCGGGCCAGTTTCGTTTAGATTTTTGCCCATTTTCAGTTTAATTGTAACTTAAAAACAAGACTGATAGCCAGCGGTTATCTGTCCGGTCTTTAGTTTTACTTATGTTCACTAGAAATTAGAGAAAACCGAAGAATCACCCTTTGCAAGAAATGGGGTGTTGTGAGAACCCCACTTATTTTCAACTGGAAACCAAAACCAACGGTCAGTTTCTAATCAAAACCAATTGATAATCCGAAATCAAAGTATAGAGGGATGATTTACAGAGTTGTTTTCAATTTGAAATTACTAAATATGACAAACATTTGCATCTTTACATTATATGGATGCTGTTAAATGGTATCTTACATTTCAAGTATTTATTAATTTATTCAGTTTTTACAAAAATGTATGCGAAACAGTAACACGTCCATTAACGGAGCTTTGACCTAAAGTATATTTGAGGTAAAAAATTTGAACTAGCATCACCGGGTCAATAATAAGTACTAATTTTGTTCCCTCAGAGTCAAAGCAGCATTAGCTGTATACACTATTACAGAGTAAAAGTAGTCCTTCCTTGTGGCTTTGGTAACAGTTCCTAAGGAGCCATAGGAAAATACGATATGCTGCAAAGATTTCAGCGTCTTCAACAAAACCTTTCTCTTGTGTCTGTCATTTGAGCTCATTGTGCAGCAATATTGCAACCATTTCCGCTTCAAAATTATGCTCTCCGAGTCTGTAGAAATGAGTAGTTGCATTGTGATAACTAGGCACAGGGTGGTGAGCCCACCTACCATAAAACCGCAGTAGTAAATATACCAGGGTACGCGTCCAATCCAAACAATGCAAAATGTGAAGCACACAATTAGAATATTAAAAATCATTGCCAAGTACAAGGTTAAAATTTGTGAGATAAACTGGTCAGCCACGATAAACAAAATGCGGAGCTTCCTCCACTGAGAAATGTTGGGTGAGCCCAAGGACAGTTTGTGAATGCACTTGCTGCAAAGTTTGAAAAGATAAATACCGTACACGGCAAACGTTCGAAATGTAGTGCAGGCCTCGACAACACAACAAAAAACTATTACCACTCTGGAAACTGTGACTACAATAGAAGTTGATAAGCCACTAGCCCCTGGGGGTAAACACGCTTTCAGAAGGATAAGAGGAGAGTCCAGCTGAAATGCTAACCCAAAAGGAGCAAGTGTAAATGGGATGATGGTAAAGCCGGGCAGAAGCATTATCGAAAAAATGCCAACAAAATCCACCCGACCATCATCTTCAAACAGGTAGCGGGACAGTTGGCGAACAAATTTAAAGCGACAACCTCGCATCCTAATTTCCCATTTGTTAAGCCTTCCGGATTGCTTTATAGTCAAGTGGAAACGAATTATTTCGTTGAAGACTGACACAAACTCGTTGCACCAGCAAGAGAGAATCCAGCAGCTGCCCACAGCGAGCAGTGCAATAAGCAGTTCTCCAAACACAAGAGTGAGCTTCATTGAACTGTACTTGTCGTGGTGAAGAAAGGCATCCAGAAGAAGGATTATGCAAGCTGGGATTATTATCAGAAGATACAAACCGTAGTTTACAAACTTCCAGAGAAAAATGTGGGGAAAGAACCTACTCTCAATTGAGAATTTACACGTTTTACGGTCCAAATAGACGACGGACCGGTAATAGAACAAGTCATCAGTGATCTTTTGGTTTAGTTGGAGTGCCAGTTGGAGTAAAGAAGAAGCCATTTCGCCCGTTGAAGTTTTCACAGTTAGCTTTTTTTGAACAGGAAAGTTTCCGATTTTATACAGGCAATTATTTACGTAGATAGCAAAACTAGACGTGGAATTGTCTGCTTATAGCTTAAAGTAAACTGATGATTAGCAAACTAGAGGAGCTAAGCATTGAAAACAACTGAACAAAAATAATTTTTCTCTTGTCCTAAATTTTTTTACAGGTTTTTAGTCGTTATGCAAGCTTTAGAGTTATAAGAAGAGATATGCTGTATATTCTGAAAAGCGATGTTTTTTATGATTAAAGTGTAGGATTGTATTTCTATAGAACGCTTTAAATAATTTATTTAGAACTTCTTGTTCTTAGGTATTTAGTTGTTGTCTACGTATAAGGCGGAAGTTTAATTTCACCCAATAAAATCATTAAAAACCGATAAAAGCTCTAAGTGTTTTTACAGAAATAATAATTTAAATATAAATAATAAATACACGTGAAACAATTTAAAAACGCTTGTTGTTAGCTCCTTTTTGACCAAACGGTTTTGCAAAAACCTGTTTGTATTTCTGTAAAATCAATTTTTATCAACTTTTAATTAAGACCCGCGCCAAAAAAGGTAAATTTTAACTGTTTTACAAAAAATACATTTTTTTCATTACTCCAACCAATAGGTCAGAATTAAGCTTGAAAAACACTTAAACTAAATTTTGAATATTCATTAAAATCGTCGCTCTTTTTTTCATTGAAAATCCAAGAAATACAGGTACTTTGCTCTACAATTGTAAACAGTAAGAAAACTTTTTTTCTTTTGCAAAAATCAATCAATAATTATCCACCTCTCAACATTTAAATACAAGTTTTCGATTAAACGTATGGTAATGGTATGTTTTGTAGCATTACAAGGTATTTAAATTTTTATACAATCTTAGCCAATATTCTCAAAAATACTGTGTATAGTAAGTGAATACCTTTTGATATCTAGTTGAATGTTTTGGCGAACATACTATTTTACAATTACAATATGAAGAAATTTAACTGATGATACAGGAATGCGGGGTTTATGTGAGATCAATTTTGTTGCTCTTTTTTATGTTTAATGTCAAAAAATGATTATAATTTACACGAGGTTAAAAATTTTAAACTAGTTTCATTACTAAAAATCGTTTAGCAAATTCATTAAAATATACTACCCAGAATAAAGGCTCAGCCTTTAAGTTTAAACAATTTGTTAACTTTTATTTGAATTTCTTCTGTCCAACATATATTAAACTACACTGGAAGTACATTAATGCAATTTGATGTGGTTGTGTAACGCCTCCTTGTAAATATACTACTTGGAACAGATTATGGATGCCCAAGGTATACCCCCTGGAACTGCCAGAGATCTATCGATAGCCTGCTGGATATTTTGCCGTTTTTCTTTCTTCTGTGGTTTTTGATCATTTGGAAATGCATCTTTTAGGGTTCTGGTCCCAGTTCTATAGGGCATATACCAAGCACTCGCCGAGTATTTTACCCAGAACCGAGTATCCAAAACTTTTAGCTGGATGCCTTGCATTATATTTGCTAAGCTACTTTTGGTTATCTTCTTTGCGTATTTTTGTCTCATATTCCTCCGGATCATCTCACAAATGTCCGATTTAAGGTTGGCAATGGTTATATTTGGTTTGGGGTTTCGCAAGATATGAGTCCATAAGGCCTGCTTAAATTTGCTTTAGAGCTTCCCGTTGCAACCCACGTTCCTTTGCGTTTAGACTAAACTTTCAAATAATATTTAACTAGACTATTTAGGTATTTATACTTTAAGTGTAGCAGAATGCCAAAGCTCTTTGAATATTAACATTTCACATATAATAATTCCATTGAACTTAAACTTTATTGATAACCTCTGGTAGCTAAAACAGCATTGGCCGTGTAAACAAGAACAGAGTGGATATAATCACTTCTTGTGGCTTTCGTAATTGTTCCTAAGTCACCATACGAAAACACAATTTGCTGCATTGATTTTAGAAACTTGAGCAAAATTTTTCTTTGGAATCTGTCATGTTCTTGCAGTAACCAGCAATGCAGCAACCATTTCCGTTTCAGCCTTAAACTTTGCTTGCCTGTAGAAATTGACAAGGTAAATATGAGAACCGGGATAACCCCTGTTAGCACGCCGATCAAAAGTACACAGCAGTACCCATACCACTCTATTTTTCCAAACCAGACAACACACATTGTGAAGCCCAAAATTAAAAGGGCGAACGCAACACTCAAGTACAGGGTGAGAAGCTGTGAGCAGTACTGGTCTGCTGAGATAAATAGGACGCGCAGTGCTCTCCACTGGGTAAAGTTTGGAGGGCCGAGAGAAAGTTTATTGATGGACTTGTTGAAAAGACCAACCAGTGTGACACCGTAACATTCCAGTGAGCGAAATGTGGTGCTAGCTTCGACAACGCACCAAAAAACGATGACTGTTCTGCATACAATTATTGTAATGGTGACTGGTAAACGACTTTGGATTTGCGGGGATACAAACTCTTTGAAAACATAAAAAGGAGTGTCCAGCTGAACAGCAGTACCCATACCACTCTATTTTTCCAAACCAGACAACACACATTGTGAAGGCCAAAATTAAAAGGGCGAACGCAACACCCAAGTGCAGGGTGAGAAGCTGGGAGCAGTATTGGTTCGCTGTGATAAATAGGACGCGCAGCGCTCTCCACTGGGTAAAGTTTGGGGGGCCGAGAGAAAGGTTATGGATGGATTTGTTAAAAAGGCCAACCAGCGTGACACCGTAACATTCCAGTGTACGAAATGTGGTGCTAGCCTCGACAACGCACCAGAAAACGATGATTGTTCTACATAAAATTATTGTGATGGTGGTTGATAAGCAACTTTGGAGTTTCGGAGGCACAAGCTCTTTGAAAACATAAAAGGGAGTGTCCAGCTGCAAGTATAAAAATGCCGGAGGAAATATAAATGGCATGAGGCTGGACACAGGTGCGATAAAAAAGGACAGAATCCCAATAATATGCAGCTTCTCATCCTCAAATAAGTAGCAGGACAAGCGACCAACTAATTTGAAACGGGAGCCTCTTAATCTGATTTCCCAATAGTTAAGCTGAAATGTGCCCCTAGTTTGCAAGCAGGATTCAAAACGAATTAGNCGTTGCTACAAACTGACCGTGCCACGATGAAAGAATCCAACAGTTGCCGGAAAAGGCGAGAGCAAGAGCACATTGACCACATGCGGCAAATAATGTTATCAGATTATACTTGTTGGGATGAAAGAGAGCATCCAGTAGAACGTACACGCTAGAAGAAAGTCCGATTGAGAGGATTATCCCGTAGTTTACAAGTTTCCAGAGAAATATGTGGGGAAAGAATCGGCGCTCCACGCAGAATTGACTTGCGTTGCTGTCCCAGTAAATTGCGGATCTGTAATAAAATAACTTGTCAGTTATTCTTTGGTTGAGATTCAACACAACTTTCAGTAAATTTGATATCATTTTCTCTATTGCTCTAATGAGTTTTTTTCTGGCTTGTTTCTATTGTATCTTCTCTAAAAATATTTTTGAAGCATAAAAATATTGCAGACTATCTTTTGGAGCAAAAATTTTAGAAAAAATTAAAAGCGAGGGTAAGTAGTCAAAAAAGCACTATAAATTTAAACTGGAGATGAACGATTCTGAGTACCTAAAATATTTTCTGTTGTAATATGATAGGTTATTTTGATTACGTTGCGAAGGCAGTTTCTACCTCCTTACGGGAGTGGTCATAGATTCATCGTTTTATTTGAATTATTAATAGTTATTTTTCCATTTTCGTGAAAGGATCTGTGGTACTTTTAGCTTACAATTTATTATACGGTTTTACTAGTAAACGATTAAGTTGAATA
>JAANSP010003166.1:0-11689 GCA_036850745.1 Homidia socia
TATGGCAAGCCATGGACCAATTTGGGAACGTGTCAGATCCCTACATTTCAGAGGGCACAATAACGGCAAACGTGTACTTGGAGGAATAAGTGAAGGTACGCCTGATTCACTTCATCAATAAGCATCATGAGAGACAACAGGTTTTGTTTTGGCCCGACATGGCGTCAGCACACTATTCATCCAAAGTGACTTCATACCTGGATGCTCAAAACATCGAACATGTGCAGAGGTCGCATAATGCTCCTAACGTTCTACAGGCACGAGTAATTGAAAGGTTTGGGGCACTCTGCAAAGCCAAATTCCAAATCCAACCTCAAATTTTCGCGGATTTAAGGGCTTGTGGCAAAACATCAGTAAAGAAGTTGCATAGGAGTCGGGAATAGCAGTGTTGGAGAGCGCTTACAAAAGGTTACGTAAAATTGAGTATAACGGTGTTGAATTAACTATCAGTTAGTCACATCCTTGTAGCTTTTGAATTGCTCTATTTTGTGTGTACACATACTTTTGTCAGAAATAAAGCAAACATTCATATAAATGCAAATTTATCCAGTATGAAAAGTAGTGACTCACCCTTTACGCATACATATTTAAGCAATGAGCAACCTTCAACTACACACAATGGTATAAAATAATGATTACTATGAAATTTAAAAACAGCAAAAATGTAATCACATGAATTAATTCAAAACGCTTTAGCTTTGAAAATAAAAATTATTTCTATTTTTGCAAACGTATGTAAATTTTATTTTCGTCAATACATAAATGACATTAACACTAGCTCAATAATTCGTCAATGTAAACTTGTGAGTTTATTTTGCACGAGAAAGTTCCCAACTAAATAAAGTACTTCTCGCAGTTAATACTGAGGACAAGAAAAACTGTATAAATTATTCCTGATAGTTTTATGGTTTTGCAACTTATAATTGATGCTTAGTTTTTCAAAACATGATAGGGGATTGGTTTGTGTGTTTTCACTGTACATTAACTTGGCGAATCACACGAAAATGAATATTATCCTTCAATCATATCCACAACCACAAAAGTATCGAAATTTTTTTTTAAATGTTAGCATAAGCTTAACCAATTCTATTTGTGTTAATAAGTTTAAACTTTCAACAGAGCAGTTGAGTTAGTCTGTTTCTGGTCCCGTGCAAAATGATACAATACAATATAAAACTGTTCAAGCAACTTTGTCGAATTTCTGGTTCGCTAAGCAGCGTTGTTTTCTTTTGGGATGAAAACAACAGGGAACTTAAACTTTGCAAAAATATTCACCAAAAGTCTAAAAAATTAGAGAGAGGTTGCTGGTTGCATATTGCACTAGTTTTTGTGTTGACCCTCCAAGGAGTTTACACTGCTGTCTGGAAAGCTGACTCAGGTGATGGTCTCACTGCTTCAAAAATGTCTATTTGGACTACAACTGACTCTGGTAGGACTGTCACATGTATTTCCAGAGCTTCGTAGGAAAAATGCGGTTTCTATCTGCCTATTTGTCAATGGTATTCTCAACTTTCTAAAACTGGATGCCCTGAGGGACACTACCAAAATGTCAAATCGCAAGCTATCATTTATTGCTTCCTGCAACCTTTTCTCAGCTTATACTTTTCTACTTTCCGCAATAGCCACCCCAATTTCTTTATGGATTTTTTTGGAAAAAACCCTTGTAGTCCTTCAATCGTAGGATATTGGCTGCTACCTGAATGCTGGTGTGACAAACTTGGTAGTACTTCTACTCCTACCGCTTTTAGTATTTTGATGTTCATAGTAGGGTTTTTTTAGAAAGCGTTGATTTTTTCAATCAACCATTGGAACTGCAATTTCGGAATCAATGTAGCTGCTGCTTTCGTTGGTGGAATGATGATCTTGTGTACTATTACTTTGACAGAGTACTTAAAAATGTGAGCAAAAGTAGTAAAAACACATTTATGGATTTGAGAGATCAAAATTAAAAATAGCATTTTCATTTTGTACTTTAGATATCAAGAAAACTCAACTGCAGAAAACCTCACCAGCTACCAGAAGATGCATCAGTACCGTACTTTGCAAGTATTACAACAAGTGCTGTTGAGTGCACTGGTGGTTGCAGGAACACAATCAATAGGTTTAACAACCCTAATTGGGATGCCAGCATTATCGAAAAATATATTTTCAGTTACAATGCTCATCGTGACCGTAGTTGACGGTGTGGGGGTTTCCTTACTGCTAACATGTCTCATGGGGCAAGCATTTTTACAGTCAGATAAAACGTTGAAGCATTTGAAAATGTACATGAGTTTCTCGGCGCATTCAAATAATCGTGAAACTCGATCGATGAAAAAGTTTTACAAAAGCTGCACCCGATCAAAGTGCGCTTTGGGTCTATTAATTATGTAGACCAGCTTACACCGTTGAATTGCATTAACTTGGCAAATAACTATACAGTACAGTTGCTGTTGCTAGGTGGCTGTGCATCACAGCCAAAAATATAGATTTTACCAGAAGTTGAATGAGTAACAATGGATAAACAGTAAAAGGAGTATATTTTTGCGGATGAAAGTCGCATAATAAGTATTTTAATAAGAAGAAGTACACGTCAATACTGCAACATATTAGGGTGAAATATTTGCTCAGATAAATAATCTCAATACAATTTATTTTATTTACATACATAAGCATCAATTATATATGTAAACAGTAAAATGTACGTAGCTAGTACAGGAAAAATAGATGTCACGCTCTGTGTAAATACGGAAAACTAAAAGCTGTTTCAGCTTTGTATTATAGATAAATTATTTAAATATAAATATGCAGTAAAATTTTCGACAATTTTTGCCATAAATGCCTATTAACTAATGTTGCATTTTATTAAGAAAGATTTCAACAGAAAATATTTTTAGTCAATTGTAATTGTGTAATAAACATGTTATGTTTAAATAATACAAATAATTGATTACATGTAATTACATATACAGTCAATTTCCATATTATATATTTCCTAGACGAAAATTCCTAGAGTGGAATGTTCCGTTAATGGTGAATATTCTTATAAACAGCATCTTCTTATATAGTAATATTGACATAAATTTGAATACACATACCACACATTCCTATAATACATAAACCTAGCATGTCTTTTTTGAATAATCCAAAATATAAGCAAAATATAAGTTTTAAATACCACCACTCATTACGATAATTAAACATGACTAATCATGCGTGCACAATATGATATAAAAATAATATAAAAAATTGAATGCTAAGCCGTCTCATGCTTTGTATAATAAAGGCTTTGCATTATAACT
This sequence comes from Homidia socia, assembly GCA_036850745.1. NCBI lineage: Eukaryota > Metazoa > Arthropoda > Collembola > Entomobryomorpha > Entomobryidae > Homidia > Homidia socia. The sequence continues at coordinate 3,282 of JAANSP010003166.1, forward strand.
TTAGAGCAGCAATAGAGTGCACAGCATAGCCCACAACAACCACTACAAAAAAGCGGAGAATATGTGTGTATTCTGTGCAAAACTAATTTTGTATTTATTTTTCGCTGTATTCAACAAAAAGGAATTTTCTGTAGCTTGGGTTAAAGATTTTTGGGCTGGGGCCCTGTTGTACGTTCAGATTAGAAAATGAGGGTAGGTTTTTTACTCAAAATATTCGTTTAACACCCCTTTCGGGTAATTTTTTTCGATTAAGTAATATTTATATTATATACGCCTTCTGTTGTAAACATTTTCTGTTTATAAAACTTAATGCCAAAAAATTCTTTTCTCGAGACGTAAGGATTGAACATTATGTTTGATGTTCATTTTCTCTAGAGATTGTTGTTTATAATTCTTAAAAGCATATTTTGAGCTGCAGTATAATTTATTAAAATCGAACAAGTAGCACAAAAGAAATAGCATGTAAACTTTTGGTACGTTCGATAATGCTTTTGAATACAAATAAACCTCTTTACTAAAGGTAAACTGACCACCACAATTGATTGAACGTGCGGGCTGAGCCAGCCTTAACCTTTTGAGACATCCATCGTGTCCTTTATTTGTAAACCTAAAAGATTGCCTTGCAGACTAATCCTTTCTCAAACGCCATTTCAGATAACTTAGCAATGAATATCGAAATCACCTTACCGCAGTTGACAGCAATCCAAAAACTATACTGGCAGGACCACTTAAACGCAAATCAAGACACTAAATCAACTTCATGTTAACTAGAAAAAGCGTAACCAGGAATCATTTATTTAAGCATTTAAAGTTTATAGAAACTAAATTTTGAAAACAAATTAACCCTGGGAAAATTTTATTGGTTAAATAGTAGATTTAATTGTTCGTATTGTCTGTACGTGCAATAATGTGTTGAAAATGGAACCAATGTAACAAAAGCAGGCACTTTTCAGTTTAGGTATGGATTTCCTACCAGAAAAGCTTCCTTTTGTGAATTGAATCGTGAGCCATTCCTTAAAGATCAATTATATAATTAAATTAATTACATGAGCAACTTTATATAGATTTAGAAATATACTTTGATATTTTGATAAAAGTCGTAGTATGGATGAAAAAAGTACAAAAACTGTGGCAAAACTTTTTCTCAATCAAATCAATTGGATTAAGTAATAACCTGGAAGCACAGTAACGAAAGAATAATAACTAATAATTAGAAAATTCTGATTCCATAATTAATTTTAGAATTTGAAAGAAAAACTTAAGGTTGGGGACCATAAGAACTGATAATCAAAATGCAAAACGAATATGTGTTATTAAGATATTGGTTTGAGTAATGGTATCTATGCAAACGGAATCATGACTGTTTCCAATACTTTCAGTTTTAATAAAACCTGTATATTCTCAAATTACTCAAAGAAAGTGGAAAATTACCTTTTCAAAAATATCTGCCATTTCAGGTTTTGATTTTGTCATATTAGTTACTCCTATCATATTATTCAAGAGAGAACAAGTCAGTTTGGAACTTAAAGCCTTTATGTAAGTGTTTTGATACATTGATTTTGCTCAGCGCAACAAAATTTAGTATGTATGATATTTGGGAATATTTTATTTTACATATTCGAATATATTTTTCAAATCTAACCTAAGAGTATAGAAATACACAAATTGTGAAAACGAAGAACAATTCTGTCCTGGAAGGAACTGTGCGGCTGGTTGTGGAACCATATCTTCTCGTCGTGGTGGATGTAGACGTTCTGTAGGTAGTTGCTTTAGTGGAGCTGGTGACTGGAGGCAATGTCGTTGCAATAATATCCTCTAGCGTTGTTTCCTAATAATAAAATACAAATACATTTTTAAATTAAAATTGCACGTACGCATCTTCAATTGATTCTTTTGCATTTGACTTACTTGAAGAACTTTCTGCCAATAACGTAAGTACAGCGATCTTATTGGATGTTCGCCAATGTCTTCTGCATCCAAATAGTTCTCAAATCCTTTGAGAAATGCTGTCCTGAGAATAGGGTAAAGCTCATCTTTCTCATCATAAACTAAATTTCTAAAGTATACCTCAGCAGGGTACCAGTTTTCATAAAAATTTATATCTTCCAATGAATAATATGAAATAGTTATGTATCCATTTGGCTGTGTTGCAAATTCCATGTAAGCATCAAAAACGCGTATTTGCGGTACTATAATATACCAGCCTGGTCCGGTGGCTGTACGCGTTGTGTCCCCGTATTTCACTGTTGCTGTGTAATCACCTGAGAAGAAAAAGAAATTGTTTCAGATAGTTCTATGTTCGTGTTTTTGTTTGAGTAATTTCTCGAAATTATACCAGAAAATGTAATATTTTCGGTAAAAGTAAATCCCACAGAGAAATGGCGACCTTGCAGATCCGCATCTATACTAGTGTACTTTAGTCTGGAGTGACCCTTCATATTATGGTTTCTACATAATAAATATTGAACTATTATAAAATGCAAATTAATTAATGCAAAGCATTAGTGTTTAGTAATGTATTAGATACTATTTTTCTCACCTTAATGTACAGTTCAATGAAACTATACTGTTTGAGTAAGTGAAAACGGTTGGACCAGCGACATATGGTGACGGGTCCAGCCTGTTATTTTGCAACCATGACGGGTAGGAATCCATCTTCATGCGGATGAAATTTTCCAATCCATCGGCCGTTGAAAACGTCACATGTATTGCTACAAGTACGAAAACGTAAATATACTTTTGAAGGTTACCCATTGCTGGTGAAATGAAAGGACAGCTATCAACCCTAGTTGCAAGTCTGACGCTGTTGGACGCCTAAAACACATAAAACCATTTTCGTTTGTCTTTTATACAGATTGGCTTGCATGTTATTGAAATTTGAGTCTTTTTCATGTTTATGATAACCGCTATCTATTGTGTGACACATGATGATTGAGTATTTGAAAAAATGATGGAAAATGCTTTATATTTTAAGAGTAAATACCTTGTACGTTTTAACATTTACAATTTTCGTGACATTAAAGAAATTACATCAGAAACAGTAAACATACGCTTTCCAACTACTTAGGAAGCTGTTTCATATTTACCTCATTTACTCTTCAAATAAAATCTTAAATGCGTACTCTTACACAGCAATAAATTCACAGATATATTGTGCTTAGAATAAGATTATTAATTGCAAAAATAAAAATGATATGTGAAAAGGTTCTCCAAACCTTGCGTTTACCTAACTAAATCAAAGTTACATTAAAACAGAGATTCTATGGGGGTAATTTCTACGAACGTCGAGTAATTTCAAGTAAATATTTTCTCAGTGAAAACAGCTTTTGAACAAATTAAATGATGCAGCTAGCAGTTTACAATTTTTTCGAGCCAAAAAGATTATTACATTGAACGTAAAGTTTTTGCTTTCACTAAACAAAGTAAGATTTCAGTAAAGTCAAAATGTCGACCACTTGCCGGAGAGGACAGCTTTTAACACGCTTTGTAGATAATGTTTCGGAAGATAAGCATGTTTCAGCTTGCTCTCTCAAAAGGCCAATAAATTGATTGATCACTATTTCAGTGTGGAGGTCATAGTGTATTGTCTTTTATAACTATTTGCCGATTGTGGGTTCAGTCGTTTTAGTAGAAGTGCTGTTATCATAGAGGTGTATATGCGAATACTGAAAAGGACAAACATCATTTTTTCAATGATGCCTATTAAGGATTTTATTCCTCGCGCATAAATTAATTTTCCACATACTGAAGACAAGATAAAAGCTTTTAAATGCTTATTGCAGTAATGTCAGCGATTGCATTTTAGCCCAACTGCTTTTGATCGATATAAAAACAATACGTATTGAAAATTCAGACGAATATTTTTCACGATTTATGAATTATGCTTCGGTTGAAGTGAGAGTTCGTTGATAAATATTATCTGCGTTTGTTGGCTTAAACTGACCTTATCCTTTTCGTTTCATAAATGGTCTGCGATTGAATATTAGTAATAATGTTTCCAGAATAAAAATGTTTATCAAGCGATTAATTATGCACGTATATTTTGAACTTTCCTTTGTCTGATAAACAAATACATTCAACAAATAGATAATTCGGTGGCAAACACATTTTTGTGTTACATATACTGAATACTGAAAGCGAGAGATTATGCAGATTGCAGTGGCTTAAAGTTTATCTTGTCAGATACTTATCTGACTTTTGTTGAATAAATGTTTTTGCATAATTCTTAATTTAGCCTGTATTTTGACCACCGAAGAAAAAAATTGTCGAATTAAACCTAATTTTAAAAATATGTATTCAGAATACTCTTCTTGTCTTACTCTCTTTGAAAGTAGTTTTGTCCAACTTACAACTTAATTAATTTTGTATTATTTTCAGTACGTCATCTTAAGATTTAAAAAATGTAAGATTTCCTAATTCTAAAACAACCAAACATAACAATGTACAGTTGAATTTACACAAATCGGTATGCTTAAAGTTTGCATTAATTTTGCCACGAGTACAAACGAATAAAAAAACTAAATTAGTTTTAGTAAAATTAAGATCATATATTTGTAGGTGCAAAACCATGTAAAATCTTTAGGCGACATATTATCTATTCATACGAAACAGCATTTGCAACAACAGCACAAATAATACTCCCCATAAAACTCTGTAAAAATGCTTTCATTTACTCAATATTTTATAAATAATAATCTTAAGTAACTGTAGTTCTAAATACCTATTAACAACACTGCATTGGTAATGTTTGTGAACAGAGCATTCATGAAATTTATCAGAGCCACCTTACTGAATGTAAACTGACTACCACAATTAATCGAAAGTGCTTGCTGAGCTAGCCATAATCTTTTGAGATATCCCTCATGTCCCTTATTTGCAAATCTAAATGACTGTCTCTGTGTAAACAAAATGTTTTTACTTACAATTCCCACAAACGAATGTATACACAGCATAAGTAAAGAAAATACCAATCCACTTAAAAACGCCATTCCAAATAACACCGCAATAAATATCGTCACCACCTTACTGCAGTTAAATGCAAGCCAAAAAAATAAAGTGAGGACCACCTGAGACCAAATCACGACATAAAGGCTGATTGAACTGTATACTTTCCCTATTCTGTTCCATTTCATTCGCAAAATTGTGTATTCGTAAAGGATGGATGTGTCGCACTTGTTTCGGGGTTTGTAGGTGACCAAACTTAAAAGATGACCCTTAATCGATAACATTAGACCAAATCCTAGAATCGCTAGTTGCAAAAGATCTCGTACTCCACACATGAAAATCATAAAAAAGAGGATGAATGATAAAAACCAGGACAACCATGAGCTACTCGGCTGTAGACCATAAAAATCAAAGATCACGTACCAAATATCAATTTTTACATAACGGAGTACAATTAAAAAAGGTGGGAAGAAAACTAAAGTACATGACATCGTGTAAAATAGCAGAAGTCCAGGATAATCATGAAGGGTTAGTATAGAACTGTTTATATTGAAATTCGATCGGAGCAGCCGTGCAAAATTTGACGTGAATGATTTTCCACCATTTAGCACTTCAATGCGTACACCAAGGCACACCAGGATACCCCAAGTGAGCATATAAATTGCTGTCCCGATTTGCGCGACTTCTAAAGCCCCACGAACTTGTGTTCCAGCTACAAGAAGCTTGTGAAAAAGTATAAAACTACCAAATATACTAGTGAGTGGTGCACAACAAAATATAAATAATATTTGATGGGGAAGACCATTTTAGCTGCGTTGCTTGTAGAGTATTTTTTGACGAGAATTTAGTTTTCAAATAACCACATGGAAGTCGACCATAAAATTGTTGATAAATCTGCATAGAAAATGTTATCAATGGTGTTATCCATGGATATGGTCGGATACGGTTTCGTGTAAATTTTGCTTCGAAGTACATGCTTAATAGTGTTGAGTACGTTTTTAAAGGATAGCAAGAATGAGCGATGTACCCAAATAATATACGTATGGAAAGTATAAGTTGTTCAGAAATTGCACTAATGAATATGATTTGCACAGGAGAAAACTTTTACATGCCCATTATCTTGCTGGCATTGAAAGTACGTGCCAACGCAGGAAACTGAAAAAAATATGTTGACAAATTTTTTTAATTTTTTTTTGGTATTCGACTGGCGATTTTAAAAGGTTTTTATGCAAGGTAAGGTAATTACAGGTTCTATGTTGTTATTATTCATGCAAAAAGTTGCAAATCGGAACGAAGTTATAGAAACAAAACCTGTTGTTGCTTTTAAAAACAGATAGCTCTATATGTTTTTGAACAATTAGTTTATATGAAAATATTTCAGAACTGTTTGACCTCAGGGAAATTTTTAAGCATGTTTACATCAGATATTTAGTATCAAAAGGTATAATATAGTATTTAGAACAAAAATATTGTTTCGAATATTCAGGTTTAGGATACATGTTCTTGCTTAATTCTTCACAATGATTTTAATTAAAGAATATTAATGCTACTGTGTTCATACAATTGTTCATCAAACCAAGTTCATTTATGGTACTAAAACTTTAAATTGTAAACATGTTATTGAGTATTTTATTTACATGCAACATTCAAAAAATGAATCAACCCCGTGAACAACCTTTTTTCAATTTGTATTTTGGATTAAAACCTTTTAAATCATTTTTCGTGCTTTTGTTAAATTTTTATTTACTCCGTACGTGACAGTAAATTGCGAACAAAACGAGAAAATGATTAAAATTTAGGAATTAGCATTGACAACCTTCAATTTTTAAACAAGGCGTACTTCATTTGGATCATAACATGTTATTTGCTTGTTTATTCTTATTCTTATGTAATCCTGAAATGATTAAAAGATAGTTGTAACCCAGGAATCCAGATTTTGCTTCGGCCTTTTGATATAAATAATGGAGTGACTGATTCAAACTTTGTAAAAACATTTATCATTCAAGCGGAAAACTAAAGTTTCAATTTACTCATCAAATGCCTTTTATTTCAGAAAATTTTGGTAAACGTCTTTTTATTATCGTTCGGCAAGATTTAAAAAAGAGAAAGTATAAAATGTCATCGTTAAATGGCTTTCTTATTTAGCCCAACATTTACACAGAGAACATTTATGTATGTACTTCATACAAATATTATTCTCACTGAATGGACAAAAAAGTTTGTACAAATAATTAGCAGTATCTTCTTAACGTTAAAGTTTGTTGTGAAACTTTCATTTTGAAGTTGCTATTTAATTGCATGGTTTATGTAGGAGATTCCAGAACTTATCGACCATTTACAAGTTCATTTCTCATATGTTCATAATTGCTAACTTTGAATAAATAATGCCAATAAAATCAATTCCCCCTTTGCATTCCCAAATAAATATAATAGTTAACAGGGAAATTTGTATTATCGTTAGATGGACGATCGCTGACCAAATTTCCACCTGACCTATCTTCATCTGTGTTGCTCTCTCCTTTCGCTGTTGCCACCTATAATGCCCACCGCAACAGTTCCCAGCCCAAACTTGAACTTTGGCTATCAATTTCTCAATTTCCCGACAGTTATAACGCGATTGGTTTATCACGCCATCTTAAATACATTGCAGAAAAGGCAAACGACATCTGCGAAGGAACAGTAACAACAATATTATTAAAATATGACGATTCGTATGATGAACGTGTTATGAGAAAAATACGAAATGAAAAGGCATTCCAAGGATCCCTGTTCAAAAGAGCCTACAAATGGGGCGTTCTTCTCAAATATTCCAAATCTGGGCCTAAGGAAATGAGCAAAGCACTAAAAATAAAAGAATTAAATGTCAAAATTGTAGTACTGGAAATGTCAGTTGAAAGGTTACACCCCAATCTTACGTCTGAATGCAGGCCATACAAGGGAAACAACAGCCTCACTTTCTGGTTCAAACCTCAAGATACAAACAGTGAAGGGACCATTAGCATGTCAGGGTTTTTAGAACAGTGGACTCGCATACAAAAGTTTGCCAAACACAATGGCATGCTCGTCATTGTCTCCTCAGCTTTTGATGTTTCCTGTGAAAGTTCCATTTATTGTATAAAAGGATTGTCCAATTCGAAAGGATGGTGGCGTCTAAAAGAAAATCCTCATTACTTCAGCACGCACGAGTACATTTTTGAAGCAAAGAAGGACATCGGGGAGGAAAGTTCAATTAATTTGACATTAATTGCAAAAAATGAGCAAAAATTGAAGAGGGAGCATCTAGGCATTAAATTTTCTTTTAAGACTTTGACACCGAGCGAAATCCAAGCCGGGTGTATTGAGGTTGAGAAAGTTTGGAAAGCCGTCACTGCAAGCTACAGTAAAATTGTGATTCTTTTGTTGGATGATAGAAGCGAAAAAACCATTACAGATGAACTCAACTACGTGGCCAGATATTTTCTGAA
>JAANSP010003167.1:0-11689 GCA_036850745.1 Homidia socia
TTACCACGCATTCCATGGCCCTTTCCCAATTTCCAACAACTTTCCTCTTTGAATGCTTAAAACCAACCGAGCAATCTTTGTCTCCTGCCTTTGCTTAAACTAGCATTTGCCAGACAATTTTAAATACAATTTTAAAAAAAAACAGGAATGAACAACAGAAATCTAAACGTTTACGGCTTCATCTATTTCTTATGAAAGATGTTTTTTTTATTATTGCATATGCGCGCACAATCTGGACTCGGTGGTGCTTATATCATAGCGTACCTATTAAATCGTACCAGCTTGAATTGTTGTATGTACATCCTCGATTTTAATCTGTGTCGAGATTTATAACACGACATTCATCTTGTTTTTTTTCTTCGCTACTTTTTGGGCCAAAGACAAGAGAAGCATTAAAATACGGAGCGACAACAACATCAAGAGATGATCTGGGTTTGGCATGCAAGACTCGATGAAAGTTCCGTGGTGGTTATTGTGCTGCTGCTGCTGGTATAAAGGAAAATACCAAAAGACGACTTCTTGTGCTGATGTAGCAAGTCTTCCACCACTACCGCTCTACTACTACATACTGCCACTACTGCTCTCGTCGTTTTGTAGAAAACGTTCGCATCTCCACTTTTTTTGTGAAAACCATAACATAAATAGTAGTAGTAAGTAACATGCATGGCAGAAGAAAAACAGCGAACAACATAACAGACTCAGTATATTAGAAAAGAGCAAGCAAGCAAGCAGGAGGAGGAAAAGGACGGCATTGGCGAAACGGTAATATATGTGTAATATATATAATGTAATAATAATAATAATACTAATAATAACAATAATAAAAGGAATAATAACAATAATAATAGTGGTAGTAATAGTAATAACAATAATAATAATGATGATAATAATGGTAATAATAATAACAATGCAACGCAATATATATTTATATAATATCTATAAGTAAGAAAATGCAGTGGTGTGCTTTTATAATAATAACAACGATGATGATGATCATGATGATGAATGGGTATATAATGAAAACTATGCTATATGTGGTGTTGTTATATAGTTATGTATGTCTGTTTGTTGTTTGGTATGACTCTCTCTGTCTAGTACACAGCTTTAACAGTTCAGTTTCGACTTTCAGAGCGAGCATAAGAATGAGAGACTCAACTCAGAGACTCAGCCCGAATGCTACTGTTACTACTACTAGTTAGGTAGTCTTATTATTAACATTGCTCGAAAAAAGCAACTTTTTTTTAAGCAGAAGCAGCGCAATAATAGGTGTGCATCTTGTAGGCATATTATATATTTTCATACATAGTAAAAAATCACAATTGGGAAGGAAACTGTATCAGACGGGAATATAAGGGATGATGGATATTAGGAACAACATTTATACTACTACAACTACTCCTTTCGAGAGAGGGCATGAATATGGTTCGTTTTTTCTGTGATGATGATGCGTTTTTTTGTAGCGCTTCTGCTGTTGTTATTCGGTGAGTTGCTTATTTGTTGTGAGGCAGGAAGTCCCATCATCGTCATCCCTGAATGTATGTAGAAGCGGCGGTGGTGGTGGTAGTCAAGTTTTTAGTAGCATCCATCCAACCAAGTCTACAATGCCTCTTCTGCAAGCCAGCCATGATGTTGTTGATGATAACTGAAGTGAACAGCTTTGAAACGAAAAAAAAGAGTACGAGAGAGGCATTTTTGAATCGTGAGCAAGTATGCATGCATTAAGAGAAGAGGGAGAGCTGAGATGATGATGAAGGATGAAACGCATGATGATGCAGGCAAAGTCAATGCAATCGAGTTGTATTACGTGCTACAACATTGTTACGTGGCCTGGTCTGGTGTGGCGATTATGATGATGTGCACTTTATGTGCTTAAACTTGCTTACAGGGAGAGAGAGAGAACAGAACAAAAAAGTCGTACGTAGAAACCTTTCATATTTGCGCTGCTGCGAAATGTAGAAAACATTATCAAAGCCGAAGTCAAGTTAAAGTTACATGATCCAAAATGGGATATAAAATAATAAAAAACCAGAAAGAAAGAAACAGTTTTTTCCTCTCTCACTCACTCTCTTCTAGCCTCTATGTATTATCATCATCATCATCTTCACATCACGGTCCGTGTTGGTTTGGTTTGGCCGTTCAAAAAAAATATTCAGCCTGCTTGCCTTAGTCGGAGAGATTGCTAGAAACATCAATATATGTATGTATGTATATATGCCTATAAAGTGGAAATGAGTGAAGAGAATAATATAAAAATAATGTTATATGGTGTCGGTAGTCTCCTGGTGGAGGACCAAGTTCATGTTGCTGCGAAAAGGAGGGATGGAAGGTTGGAAAGGATTCACGGTACAAGTACAAGGAGGAAGGTACCAACTTGAACGAGCACCACCATCATCATGATCATCGCAATCTCCAACGATATCGTGATCCACGACGAACAAACAGCGAAACCAAACCAAACCACCACCATACCATGCATCCTCATCGTCAGCTATAGGGCTGATGTTGACCGTCGTAGAAACAAAATATCTATACCTAAGTATATATTTTGTGTCGAGTTAGAGAAAAAAAGAAAGAAAATATACATAACAACAAACGTAATATTATTTAATCCATTCCATTATCATCATCAACAGCAGCATCATCATATCATATTCATCAAACATCATCATCATCCTTGTACAAAAATATCAATGTTAGCATAAGGCATGGTGGTAGCCATGGTAATAAATATACAAAGATTAAATGCACAAAAAGCACATATTATCCGTATTTAAAAGGTAATAATTTTATTTTTAAATTATGAAAGGTGGGTAAACTGATGGTGGTGATGTTGATGATGATAATGGAATGGATAAATAAATATACAAAGATTAAATGCACAAAAAGCACATATTATCCGTATTTAAAAGGTAATAATTTTATTTTTAAATTATGAAAGGTGGGTAAACTGATGGTGGTGATGTTGATGATGATGATAAGAAATTATGATATTATGCAGCTTTTTACTTGCTATATATGCACAATAATGCGTGTGTGACTGCCTCTCACCTTCCAAAAAACATTTAATTCAATTTGGTAAAAAAGACGAGTAAAAATGGGGAAAAGGGCACAGAGAAAAAAAGGAGGAATGTTGAGAAGAGAGAAAGAGAGAGATTTTTAGCAAAAAAAGCTTTTCCATTATGATGGTACATGATACTGTAACATTATAGTTTGCGTATTTTCAGTCTGGCTGTAATCAAGTTGGAAAGCCCTCCGTTCTTCGTACGGGATTTTTTTTGGTTTTCTTGGAAAGCAAGAAACGGTTTAGAAGTAGTGTTTACGGTAACACGATCCAAGATGAGTCGTAGCCTATTGATTTTTTAAAGTTTCCTAGGTCGAACCTGTAACCGTAATCTGTACGGGTCGATTACAATTTATTTAATTATGCGAGCTACATGCATATGCTTTCAGAATGACATTGATNGATCGCAAACGGAAATTTAAGATCCGCTTTTGAAATTTCGTAATTGTCTAGACGAAAATTTATTTTCTTGACAAAAAGTAAAAAGTTTATTCAGTTAAATAATCGGGTTACAGTTTCTTAGACAATTCCTACTTTGGAATGCACCTTAGGTCAAACATTTTAATCGTTAAAAGCATGACGCCGTGTTCCATGCTACAATATTAACGTGTTACATGCTTTATTTCTTTATTCTACTTATTCTAAATACTTTTTTAAAAGTCACTGTAAATAATGATAACACTGTTTTCTAGGAAAAACGGCTAAAAATATTATAAATATAAATGGCATGCATGTTGCCTCTACTTGTGTGTTTCTTTTGAAAATAAAACCAAGTGCTCAAAAAGTATGGTAATATTTATAATGTAAAAACGTACGTGCTTTTTCTTCATAAACAATATTTATGGGAAAAGTGAGCACTTTTAGTCTCATCCTCACAAATCACACAGGAAAACAGTCAAGCTATGACTCTAGAACAAAAAATAAAAACAAGTATAAAGTGAGCTACTTTTTTTGGTTTTTGCTCTTGCCATTTTATTAACATTATCATCATCAGAATGCAAAGCTGTAAGACAAGAGTTTGCTGCATATTTATGTCTACCAAAGATACTCGCGACCATGCTGTCTGCCTGTAGTGCGTAGCTTGTTGTGTGCCAAGAAGAAGAGAAGGCTACAGAGAAAAAAAAATATTCTCTTTAAATTGAATAGCACCCGAAAAGAGCTACAAACTAGAAATTAAATTCCATTTAAAAGTTGCTTGAATAAATAGCAAAAATAATGTAAAGAGAACAGTTCTTATTAAGTAGAAAGCGTGTTTTTACTATGGCCTGCAAAACTACATATATATTTTGTAGCAATTATTCTCGACCTTTTTTTCAGTAAATATTTAATAATGAAAACAATCATCGTCTTGGCGCGCATAAGTTTGTTTATGCAAATATCACTAATTATTTGTTGAAGATGAGTCAAAAGAACTTGAAAAAATACGTACATACAAATACTAATTACGAATAACGATGACGTGTTCCCTGTATCATTTTAAAATAAGATATCATTTTCAGTAAATATTTAATAATGAAAACAATCGTTGTCTTGGCGCGCATTAGTTTGTTTATGCAAATATCACTAATTATTTGTTGAAGATGAGTCAAAAGAACTTGAAAAAATACGTACATACAAATACTAATTACGAATAACGATGACGTGTTCCCTGTATCGTTTTAAAATAAGATATCCCAGTATAAAATATGGTGAGCCTATGGACGCTCTTTTGTTGATAAATAAATAAAAATAAACAAAAAGATATTATTTAATGTTGCTCAACTTTAATATCTCCCATTAACATTAACTAAATATTTGCTACGTAATATATTATACATGTACATAAACATACAAATACTAATTACGAATAACGATGACGTGTTCCCTGTATCATTTTAAAATAAGATATCCCAGTATAAAATATGGTGAACCTATGGACGCTCTTTTGTTGATAAATAAATAAAAAATAAACAAAAAGATATTATTTAATGTTGCTCAACTTTAATATCTCCCATTAACATTAACTAAATATTTGCTACGTAATATATTATACATGTACATAAACTCAAAAAAAATAATCATTATTATTATTATTATTATTATTATTATTATTATTATTATTATTATTATTATTATTATTATTGTAGTAGTAATATTCTCTAGATTAGGTAATTCCGTCATCCACCAGTACCATTATCCACAACTTCAAAATACTAATTATGATGATGATGAGATTGAAAAGAAACTGACTGAAATCAAACAAATCCGTCGCACATACACCAAAATTGTCATAAGCACTGCAGCAGGCAGAGTACAGAGCAGCATATTTTGATGAACAGATCGAAAAAGTAGTGGCAAGATGGGAATAATAATAACAACAACAGTGATGATAATATTAATATCATTCATTAATAATAATAATGTGTCAATGTGCACAGTATTAGGTATTTATTACATTTGTCGCTTCCTATTTCGTTTGTTTCCCAAGCTTCTGCTGCTGAGCACTGAAATGAAGATGAAGCAACATAAAGCAACTCTGGAGCAGTTTATAGTAAAAGTAGTATGCTAAAATGTTACCTCGGGCATTGTCAAGGTAACCATTCTGACTGTACTGCCACCACCACTCCGCTTCCTTCACGCTACACCACCCACCATATATCCCATATTACACGTAACATTTGTAACGGGTAAAATCGTCGTGGAACTTTTGTATTGTATGTTTTCATTTCATTCCAGTTTCATTTTTTCCCTTTTCTCTTTCTTCATCTTTTACCCTTTTTCATTCGTTGGAAAAGCAGTTAAGAAATGAGAGCCTTGCTACTACCTACTTACTATTTTGTGTGGATATTCTCTTTCCATCTTTCTTTTTCCTTTCCGTTCCGTCACTATCCTTCCATGCCATATTTTTGTATGGCAGAGAAAAAGTAGAGAAAGAAAGGAGAAATCCCACCTCCATCAGAAACCCAAGGTAGAAGGGATTATTATCAAGTTTTGTCTATTATATGTGCGTACAACGTTTCGAAGCATAGTACTTTATACAATAATAAGCAGAGTCAGAGTCGTTTTTGCGACTCGCGACTCACTATTGATTACAGTCAAAGTGGGAGTGAAAGGAAAGAGTAAACGTGATAGAAAATAGAAATATAGCTATCAAATTGGAAAGCGAAGCTTGATATTACTTATGATGATGTGCAATAATATTAACATTGTAATCACAAGGACTCTTGAAAATTATTAAATGTGTTTTCATTTTTATGGAGAAAAGGGCAAAGTATCAAATGAGATTAAAAATGACGATAGAAATGAAATGACTATGAAAATGAACGTCAAAAAGAGGATATTTTTTGAAACGTAAACTATCTCCGCGTTCTGCAGGCAATGAATACAGAAAGGTGAAGTTGGTTTTGGAACTAATGGTGTTATAGATACAAATGCCGTATTTGAGTGGTGGGTGTACATTTGATCACTATTTACTTTATCGAGGAGCTCTGCTATGATAACCACCCTGTTATATGCACACTGTGTAACTAGCTCTATATCAATCATTATTTTCAGCAGTGTATTCGTGTGGAAGAATATTGAGAGATGAAATTAGAATGAAATGCATAAAAATGTTGGGGCACTACTACTTTCAACTTTGGAAAAAAGGCGAAAAAATCTTGCCGAGTCAATAGTAGACTTCCAGCTTAGCTACCCATTTTCAGCTTTGGCAAATCAGAATTCCATCATCGGTGCCCTGTTTCTTTGTGTATATTGATTTTCTTTCTACTTAGCAGAAAAAAAACAATTAGAAGCCAAAATAGAACTGATGTCGGTATTCGCCCGTGAAATCTGGTTTTAAGTGGTGGAGTAAGAAAAGAATGCATTTTTGTTGATTGTGAGATGCTAATATCAAAACTTAGAATAGATAATATAATCGATTCCTTATAATTATTTTCTCATGCCTACAAACATATATATATATATATAATGAGTACATATATACACAGTGCAACTTAATGTTTTGAACACTGCACAGTCAACATACTTATATTTACCATAAAACACTCCTCGCAACTCCCACTCTAAACCTTACCAAATTAGCTAAACCAACAAGAAATAAGACCTAGAACTTAACTGTTTATTGCAGTGTGATGCATCATTATATGGATGCAAAGAGATAGAGAGCGAGAGAGAAAAGTTGTACAGTATTACCTAGAATGACTTTAAAAGTATAAAGTAAAATAATATCCAACTTGAGCAGGATCTCATATATAGCTTGCTAGGGATCGGATGCGGTATGCTTGGTCGACAAAAACTTTTTATGCTGTGCAAAGTAGAAAAAAGTAAAATTGATACGATGACGGAGATAAAGCAATATAAGGGGTTTGCTTTGAACTTTTTGATAAAAAAAAGTTGGCTGATATTTTACACAACTCACGAGCTTCAGCGAGGAATAATAAACAAGACGTACTGGATTTGTTATATTTGACTTTTCTAATTCGATTTATTATGATGCTTTATAAACTTTTTTTTTGCAAAAAGAAAGCTTGTAAACAGAATTAAGACAAAGTACAACATGAGAATGAGACTTGGAAGGCCTTGGATGTATTTCCAAGAATGGAAGTAATGAAGAAGAATCACGATGGAAAATGAAACTAGTAAATAGTGTATTTTTATGTAGCTTTCAGTGTGGAGTATAGTATAGGGTAACATTAGTTGTGAAACCTTTCTAAAAACATGATCGTCTCGAAATATTTGCAGAGAACACGCTGTCTCGAATAACCTTTTTAAATTGTGGTTATATAAATTTTATTGTGATGATAGTGGGTGGAGAAATATTAGACGCATATAGTCGGAAACTTATACCAGGTAAATAATGCTAACAACAGACAGCCAAACAGACGTACGGCATCACCTGACAATTCACATAAAGATAGCTGTTTTTTTACTACGCTGCTCTCATAATTGATATTTTTTCAGCTGCTAGAAATTTTCAGCCAAGTCAAGTTTCACAAACTATATACAGCTACATGGTGTTAATACTCTACTCTGATGATAGCTAAAGCTAAAACTATTAAAGTAACATAAACGAAATAGAACTTTGGACGAAAATAGAAAGACAAAAGTTTTTAACTGACGACGAGTGCACGGAGAGGTAAAAAAAACTAAAATTGCTAGAGAAAAAAATGGAAGAATCCATCTTGTAGTATGTAACTCCACAAGCTAGAGAAAACCCAGTCTACAATTGGCAGATAGATCGCAGACTGGGGGCAATAGTAATGATAGATTAGAGAATATGGATGATGATGATATGATTCTTGAAATGATGTGTACATCAAGTGTAGCAAATGACTATAATATAAATAAAACTTTTTTTTAGCTTGCCATGTTGATGACTACTTAATGTTCTTTATCTTTGTTATTGCAATGAATTAGATATTTTTGTAATCGCAATTAATAATTGTGATTTTTGTTTTGGTGTGTGTACTTGTCAGTAGGTAAAAAAACACGCATGCGAGTAACAACAGTTCAAGGCGAAACAGCTCTAACACCAGCTATTAAATTGAGATAATAAAGATGGGGATAATCGAGTAGTGTTCACATTATGACTTTTTCGGTCATAAATGTTTAACGAGTAACTTGACCATGTTCCATTGTGCTTAAAATTTTTTTGCATTATATACAGCTGCAGACTATTATCTGCAAGTTTTCATTCTTTTTTTTTGTTCGGAGAGGAAAGAGTTGCAGATATTGTTGTGTTGTGTATTTCTAAAAATAATTTAACATATAGCGTCTCTAGAGTGCAATGCATGGAGATTATAGGACCCTTTTTTCAATTTATAGTAAGAAAATAATACAGCGTGCTTTCAAGTAAAGTTCAGAGCTGCACAGTTGCTTGACTTTGCCAAAAAAAGCAAAGAGGACATGCATGGGTTTATTGTCTGAAGTTATATATACAAGAGAAGACGGGGCTCGGTGAGGCAGAAAGTTATTGATTCTTCAAACTTTCAAGAGAGTATGACGAAAACGTAAACCAAAATGAATATGAAAGCATCTGTTTTTGAAATTTTATTTCTGGATTTTTAAAGGCAGTCAGTGCATTACTCACTACTAGTATGAGTATGAGTGATGATGATGCATTGATGCTCCTATTTCTATATTTTTTCAAGCGAGTCATACAAATACCTTCGTCGAATTTTCCTTTCTTCTTTCAAATCAAGGTTTCTCTTTAAAATAAAGGTGATCATGTTAATTGTTTTCCAAAAAATATTACCATGAACTCTAGCATTACCAATTTCCGTTGTAGTGGATATTTCGTAAGTACAAACATGAATGAAACTATATTTTGTGGTGTGCCTACAACCTACTAAACTTTGGTGTTCATAACACAAAACATTGTTACGCAAAATATTGAAACCGGCACATATTTAATTTCGTAGGTAGCCTTATATGCTTCATCGACAAATTGTTTTACTAAAGCATTCAAGATACATAATATTTGAAGTAAATAATGTGCATGGTTCTTCGATAAGTCACATTTCATGTGGTAATGATGGAACGTTGTACTCGTAATTTAAACTGCCGTACTAAATATATATATCAGGTATAAAATATGCATCTTGATCGACAATTGAGGCATACAATAAATATCGCAATACACTCTTCAAATAAATTTAAACACCTATTTTAGAGCCTTGAATACTATAGCTATTCCAGATATTCCGTCATTTAGTTTTCGGGAGAGCACAATGAAACTAATTCATTCTATTCCATCTCTGTACGATACACAAACAATAAAGTATTTCATAAAAATGCTTGGTTTGATGTAATCTAGCTGTTTATATTTAAGACAATCTTATCTTATTAGGTACGCTGTGTTGCTAGCAAATTAATATATGACATTGGGATTCTCTGGGCAATTAAACCTGTATAAACATTTTAATACTTTTTACTATTTTATGCAAAAGATGTATAAACTTGTTGTCAGAAATCTCAGTCGATTAGCCACACGATTCTCTTTTTTTCTTTAGCGTTGAAATTTACTGGCTGGACTTTACATGGTTGTTGTAGCATGCATGTTATTTGTCGGTCGTCGGTCCATGTTTGGCTTGAAAGTATGGCAATGTACGCAATACCCCATGAAAAAACCAAGCGATGACCACAATCGTCTCAATTTCTTTTGCAGTTTTGGAGAAGGCATCATATCATGCGTTTAGCTTTTCAACTTCAGCAGCTCCGCACCAGCAGCATCTCAAAAGAAATAAGCAGAAGAAATTTGGTTGGAGGCAAAAGAGGAAAGGGTATCAATCCTGAACTAAAAGATGCCACATACATATCCTGGTGAATTTTTTTTCCATTCATGCGAAACTATTTTTGCATGCTATTTTTCAATTCATATATTTTACAGAAATAATAAAGTTAATTCCTGTCCATCCCCTTAACTCCCTAAAGCTAAAAATATAAAATTGGGAAATACATTTTCTTGCTTATTGAACTAACAACATGTCTTGCCGAGTTTAGCTCGGTCTTCGCTTGAAACACTTTCAAATAAAAGAAAGGGTAGTTTGGTCATGGGTGAAAAACGAGTGAAGGCCATGAAGAGAAAGCGAAAAAAGGCATTTCTTGCTTCCAGGTTTTTTCAAATAAATGCTTCGTCTACCGTTAAAAATGAATGTACTTGGAGTTCAAGTCTTGGAAATTACCAATAGAACGGTGTTAAACATAGCATGATGTTATGGAGATTACAGATTTAAAATCCTTTTAACTCAATTCAATTCCAATTTAGTTTAAAAATTATGGACGGTAAATTAGTTTAGCAATCAATTTTAAGCGAAATACATATACATACAGCTATTAGGTTGAGCTAAAGATTTATTTTTGCTAGATATTTACATACTAAAGGGGAACCCAAAACCTTGAAAAATACCACAAATTCAAACAATCAGCGATTCAGTTTGTTAAAAGTCGTGGTGGCTATCAAGAAAACGTTCATAGGTCGTTCATGTAGTCTTACTTTTATCAAATTGTTACTTTTTTCCAAAAGCAATATTTCGCACTCAATTAGTGTATTTTTTAGCTAGTTGCAATGCATCTTAACTTTAACTGAAGTTTATGCTACGCTGCTGAGTACTGACAAAGCCAAAAGTTGAGCATATCATCATAATATTCAAACTAAACGGTATTTTGGGACTTGAGAATTGAGAAACTTGGTACGCCGACGACAGACGACTAACGAGTGCTACGTTGGTTGTTATTTCGTTATAGTAAAAAGGTATATGAACTGGACTGGATGCACACGAGTTGCCTTACTACTTGCATTTATTGTCAAGGAAAAGGGTTGCAGTTTACTTTACTCAGCTTACTTATTCTAAACGGAGAAACTACTATGTACTACTGATGGGTTACATGTATTATGTCTGTCTGTCGGTGTCCTAAGTAAAAATGCTTTAAGAACTCTGAATTTCGTTCATTATTGATGTGATTTCAATTGTTGGTAACTTTCAACTACAGATAATTTTGTTTACCTCATCTCCTCCTCTTTTCCACAATTACTTGGAAATATATTTCATATTATGCTATATTTGTACTATCAAACTATAATGTTTGTGTCGTTCATTTTATTTTGTTGTCATACGTTTCTTTTGTAAGCTCATGTTGCGTGCGTAT
>JAANSP010003168.1:0-11689 GCA_036850745.1 Homidia socia
AAAAAAAAGATGAAGAAACCAAAAACATGCCGCCATAAAGAATATTTTTTTTGTATATAATCGAGAAAAAAACAAAATAATAGTAACAGCTCAGGTAAGAACAATGCTTAGCAAAGTATTTATGCGTATTTCATGCGCATTGTTTTGAACATGTAAAAAATATATTTTGTGTGTGCATCAACGTACCCACTTTTTTTCTAGTGAAGGCGGTATATATTTTGATGGTGGTTAATGGTGCTGTTTTCATGTACTAATGTAGCTCTGGCTACACAAAATAACAATAAATACACACCAACACCAAAAAAGGCTTCTGCTGGTGGTGGTTTTTGTTGTTGTTGTGCAATGAAATACCGTCTTATTTAAAAGATATATTATTGCGTTTCCTTGCTCTGTGGTGTGTACAGGGTAGATATGGTGTAAAAGCATGTGTGATGGTGTGGTAGTGTAGAAGAACATGACTTGTGAAAGTGCGAAGCATATTTCTTTCTCTAAATTAAATCCTTTCCGGTTTATTTCACCTTGTTGCCTCTTTTCCTGTAATGCTATGACATTTTGCTCCTTTGTGGTTGGGGACGGTGGTGCTATGTACTACTACAAAAACCAGCAGAAACTGCTAGTTTTAGTGGTGGTGGTGCTATAAGCTGTTGTATTAGTGGTTCTTATTTCTTCTTCTTCTGCTTCATGTTCTTCTGTGGAAACGGAAAAAGTTTCTAGTAAGCATTACAAAAAGCCCAGTCACCGGTAGGATTATTGTACATTGTGCTACTGTGCATATAGGAAGCCCGTCTCTCTATAATATGCTATAGATGATGCAATTATAAATGTGCTAGGTGCTCACTTGCTTTTTACTAATGGATACGTGGAGTGGAGGAGGGTGACCTGGTCTGGCCAAAGTTTCAGTGCACGCACATACTTTCAACTGCAATATTAAACAACAGCACCACCACAGGAATAAAAGAGAGAAAGCAAATGAATGCATTATGTGCTCATTTCTGTGTAGTTTAAGTCAAACGTGTGCTTGTATTTATTTATTTATTATTATGTAACTTTTTATGCATTTATTTTATTATTGTTATCATTAGTTTTTCCAGTATTTTTTGCTCTATCTCGTTGTGCACGTTTCTTGCAACTGATTTGCAATTTTCCGTTTAAAAACCTAGCAGAATAGAAGAGAAATATGAGAATATTAATATGATGTAGTTGTCGACGATGATCATGATGACGAAAATGTGGTGTGGTTGCTGTACAGAGTCACGTTTTAATGCCTATCTTTGTGACCTTATCAGCAAAAAGCTACTCTCTTTCTTTCTCATTTTCAAACTTTTTTCCTACCACCACCACTTCCACCAGTCGTTTTTCTCCTACACCTAAACATGTTTCTGTGAATAACTGTTATAATAAGTCTTCTTCCCAACATTTTGTCGTTTGTTGTCGCCGTCCTTCTCTCCTTCTTTTCCTTTCAAGAAGTTTGTACGCATTTGCTCTCCTCAGAGACAAACCATACACCGCCCGTTCATGTGTGCTAAAAGTCTATACACCAACTTGCTCCACTCTTTTAATACTCGCTCATTCAAATGCAACTACTTTCTCCTAAAACAAAGTCACTTACACACACGACATTCATTACAGCTGACTTAACAACTTAATTATATTGCCCATTCAAGTCCGTGGCACGTTATTTCTTTGGCAGAAATGTTATTGAGAATGTGAACGAGTCGATTATGTCGATTCCATACTTACTCACTTGACAATATCAAAAGAATATTAAATATTTTTTACAATTGAAAATTTACTGTGTACGCAGGATTATTTTTACTCATTATTTTTTATTGCTATTAACGCGGGGATGTTTCAGCGAAGAAAAGTTTGAAATTATTGCCATTAATAATGAAATGGCTCATCCTTTTTCC
The DNA here is from genome assembly GCA_036850745.1 of Homidia socia. Lineage (NCBI taxonomy): Eukaryota > Metazoa > Arthropoda > Collembola > Entomobryomorpha > Entomobryidae > Homidia > Homidia socia. The sequence goes on from JAANSP010003168.1 coordinate 1,911, forward strand.
TATACTCCTCTCAAAACGTGTATATATATTTCGGTAGTAGCACACAGCTACTACATGGCCAAGTTTGAAATTATTGCCATTAATAATGAAATGGCTCATCCTTTTTCCTATACTCCTCTCAAAACATGTATATATATTTCGGTAGTAGCACACAGCTACTACATGGCCAGTAAAGTAGGTTGATAATAGCAGAGTTGTTCGTGCCTGGTGAGCTGGTACAAAAGACATTTTACATTTTCCCTCAGCAGCCATCACGATCATGATGATGATGACGATGATCATCAGTCTTGAGGAGAAAGAAGCAGAGCAAAAAATATATATAAAAAAGTTGAGCCAAGCCAGAGGGACAGAGAGTTGTACGTAAGTGTATTATGGCATTTATGAGGAGGATGTGTTTTTGCGCTGCCGAAACTTGTTTGGGAACGGCTCACGTCGACGTTATTATTGCTTTATTACTCGCTCGACTTACGATTTAAGTTGATCATCTCTGATTTTCTTGTTGTATGACTTTTGAGTCTGTCTTTATCCACATTGTAATACTTGCTTGTTCCCGTTCTGAGAAAAGACTAGTGTGTACAGCGGCAGTGTTCCTTATTATTATTACAGAATGTTTGCTCGTATTATATATTTATACCTTACTTTTTAAAACAATATTATACACATATAGACTTTCCCTTAGTAATATTATTATTAGTTCTTCAAGTGGATGGAAAACTCCAAGTTTGAAACTTGTGCTGTCTAGTAGTGCTCTACTGTGGTGGTGGTTTTGTACGGTGGTGTGGTGCTAATGTTGGTGGTGGATTAAGAGGAAAGCAAAAAGGAAACTGCATTTTCTTAAGCTTTTTCATTCTCTTTCTTTCACTCTTTATATCCTTCTTCTCTCTTTTATTTTTTTGGACATGCTTGCTGAATGAATGAATCAAGTTTTTGTGTTGGTGGTTGGTTGGTCACACATACACACACACTCACTCACGCTCACAACCAACTTCTCTCTTTATTCGGATGAAAGACTTGTCCTTTGGGGTTTGTGAAAAAAAGATAGAAGAAAGAGAAGAAGACGAAGAAGAAGAAGCTGAAGAAATGGATATTTTTGCTGATGTATAAATTCTACAAGGAGAGAAAAAAGAACACTTTTTTATTTTTCGTATTCGTCGTCTTCTTTTTTCTTCTTCCTTTTCTGGGCTTGTTCCCTTTTATTTTAGCAAGAATACGAATGGTTCATATACACAACGACCACTAGCACCGTTCCATTTTACTGTGTCTGTTCTGCACACTCCAGATTTTTGTATATAATAACATGCTTTTTATCCACTTTATATGATATCGTAAAATAAATGATACTAGAGTAACCATATAAAATACTTGCTCACTCCAGCTTTCATGGCTCCTCTCGTTCTCTCTATTGATGATGACGACGACGATGATGATGATGGAAAGTATAAAAGCAAAGGCGAAAGTTTCCCCTATTTTTACAAGGCTTTACGCGTACGCTTTAAAAACTGCCTTCCTTATTGCCCCAGGCTACATAATATGAACGTGTGTTCCAGACACATCATTGTCATCATCATCATCAACATCAGCCAGCATCACTGCAAAAAAATAGTTGAGACTTTTTGAATGACTTGGCGACTTTGCTCCGTGCTGCTCCTCACTCTTGTTACTTACTCTTGATCTATCTTAGCAAAAGTGAGAGAGAGAGAGAGAGAGAAAGAGTGAATCCGAAATCGTGACTTTCATCTTTCGCTACCACCGCCACCACCACTACTCACTCGTCTGGGGGGTGTTCAACATAATTCAAAAATCGCGTCGGGTGCCAGTGCCAACGGATAAAGAAACGAGCCTCTAGCTATAACAACTGTAATAAATAAACATATTATTATTATATGTATGGAGAGGAAAAAGTGGGAATATAAAAAGGGGAAAAGTGTCGAATGGATGGATTTAAACACGCATGCATTCACTCAACAAAATTTTATACCATTTTCTTTTTTCTTATTTTTTGCAACATTTACTGCTGCTGCTGGAAGCCTGCTGAAAGAAGAAAATTTTCTGCAAGACACTCTCAACTTTATTTCACCATATTTTCTCCTTCCTCCTTTTGCAATTTCTTTTCTCTCCTTTCCCCTTTCAATGATTTCTTGTAAAAGCTTTTGAGGAGCAGCAGCAGCAGCAGTGGGAAATGTGAAAAGTCAACGTAGATACTTATTGCCAGCAATATGTTATTAAGTGCATAAAAATTTATAAATATATGACTGATAATAATAATATATGACTCTGCACTGCTCATATTTAAAGTGCATTTCTAACTGATTATTCAAAAGTTGTTGAAAAAATGTAAAGTTTGATGGGAGCATTCCTGTATAAAATGAAGCAGTAATGTTAACAGTGAGGAAAGAAATACAATGGTGGTTTTTGCTTTCTTTAACGAAAAAGAAAGAAACTGTAAGAATGAGTTTGAAGGCTTTTAAAGATTGGTTATGCATAAGTACAAGAAAACTGTATGATGATGACGATGATGGTGGTGGTGGTGGTTGTTGGACATGGTGATGAAAATGGTTGAGTGACGTTATGTAGAGAGGGAGAGAGAGAATGGAGAAAAGGGAACATAATAGTTTGTATGACAGATGGAAGAAACTTGTCAAAGGAGGAAGTAAAACCACCACACTGTGAAAAGTTGCCTTTTCACTCTCTGCCTCCTTTGGTCACAAGAACTTTGACTTGTTCAAAAAGTTTAGCAACGTTGTCAACGTTCGTCCTCCTCTTTTTTCCATTTCTCTATCTAGCTTGTTCTCGTATTTTTTGTGCGGAAAGTATGTAACTATTACGTGGAAAAAAGAAGCAACCTTCATCATGCTCATAGATCACACTGCAACCGTCACCAAACCACCACTCATGTTTTGTGGGAAACATGCGTAAAGGCAAGTTAGTAGTTGGCTTGACATACATAATGTTAATAATAATGATTTTAATGTTATTGTTGTGGGAGAAGCTGGGTTGACATTTTTGACAAGAGTAGAATAACCTATAACAATAATATGCATGTTGTGTCTCTGTTACTATGGCTGCTGCTGCTGTTGATGATGACAATGTGGCTTAATGTTCAATTTTAAGTCTTCTTTTGGATTTTTACTTGTTTAAAAATGTCGACACTGATCATTTGGTAAGAAAACGATGAAAGCAAATATGTGTAAGGACAATGCTCTCAGAGAATAAACTCTTTGGGAAAAAATATGTTGGCGAACATGAGGGTTTATATTCTGCTCTGAATGAACAAATCGACAGAGAGAGAGAACAGACTGTTCATTTATTCATCCAATTTATTTTATTTTTCCTTATTCTTCTCCCATTTTTTGCAAATTCTTTGGAATTTCAACTTTGAAAGATTCCAATTTACTGCCACAGTTGCTATATAGATATAGAAATAAAGTGCGTGATGTGGTATCAATTCGTCCGCCGAGAGAGCAGATACCTCAACGCTGAATCATCTGCTGGAGTCTCATCTCTCGGCAGAGACAAATGGGAAATTTCACTCAAAAACAAATTCAATTTCCATCGAGGACGAATAAATGGAAAGAGTGAGTGACGGTTACTAAGAATAACATGGGATGGGAGGGTAGTTACGGTTTAGTCATAATGGCAAGGAATCTGCATACATTATTACGGGTACACGGGAACGATTTTCACATGGAATCCATCCGTCCGTACATCATTCCATTTCCTTATCTCTCATTTAACGTTCCATTTGGAAATGATAATGCACTTTTTCCAAGCTAGGCCCTTTAGTGGTAGGTAATAATAATAATGGTGGTAGTCTTTCCAGTGAAGTTGAAATATTTAAATGTACTTGTGTGTAGCCCTTGTTTATTTTACTAGTCTGCAAACAAAACAGAAAAAAATCTTGCTCTCTAAAGTTCATCTATTCATTTTTATTTGTGGTGTGCTTTCCACAAACTTGATCTGCATCTGGTGAAGAGACTAGACACTATACCAGTAGATGAATTTCACACGTAATTTACGTTCCTTGAGCAAAAAGTTTTCATTACAAAAGTAATAAATTTTATCGACTTGCAATTTACTCACTATACCCATCCATTTCCTTGCATCGTGTAATTATCAGTGTGATTTTTGATGCTTCAAAAGATTGAGCTTTCAGCGCACACAAATTAAGTAGTGTTGTAGGGAAAAATAACTGGATATTGAATAAACAAGTTGCTTCAACTTGACGTTATTATAATCGTTATGTTTTAGTATTGGGCATAAATAAGTACTACAACTCAACTAGTATTGATAACAATAATGATGATGATGGTGAGAAGAAAACTAAACCTGCCGACATGTAGCAGTATTTATTATTATTTTCTGCGGCATAAAGTGTTGTTTTCTTTTTTCAAGCAGATCGGAAATAAAAAAGAAAGTTAAATAATGAGTCTTGTGTACAGAAAGAAACAAACTTGCACAAAAGACTGCACCGTTTTTTATACTAAAGGGTAAACTACACTCCATACAAGAGCAGCACTTCAACTTGACGTTATTATAATCGTTATGTTTTAGTATTGGGCATAAATAAGTACTACAACTCAACTAGTAATGATAACAATAATGATGATGATGGTGAGAAGAAAACTAAACCTGTCGACATGTAGCAGTATTCATTATTATTTTCTACGTTTTCTACGTATAAAGTGTTGTTTTCTTTTTTCAAACAGATCGGATATAAAAAAGAAAGTTAAATAATGAGTATTGTGTACAGAAAGAAACAAACTTGCACAAAAGACTGCACCGTTTTTTATACTAAAGGGTAAACTACACTCCATACAAGAGCAGCAACAAAGCGACTAAAAATATTTATTATCATGAAGATCATCATCATTATCATGATTACAAAAAACATGTAAACGCCGAGTCGCAGCAGCAGTCAAAAGAAAATTTTTCTCTAAGATGCACGTCAAAACAAATGGAGTGGAAATGGGAAGAAGCCACTAAAACAACAGAGATAGGAAGTGTAATTCGGTTCATTTGATCGTCGGCCGTCCTTATCAGGAGAAAAGAGAGACAGAGACGGAGCAAGAGAGAGAGAACTCTAAGATGCACGTCAAAACAAATGGAGTGGAAATGGGAAGAAGCCACTAAAACAACAGAGATAGGAAGTGTAATTCGGTTCATTTGATCGTCGGCCGTCCTTATCAGGAGAATAGAGAGACAGAGGCGGAGCAAGAGAGAGAGAGATGAAAAACCTGATTATTAGTTTGGCTTCCTTCTTCTTGTTCTTTGCCTCGTGTATACTAATAATATAAAGTTTTTTTGGAAAAAACTACAATCAGCAACTTTTACCACAAAAAAGGCTCCAGCAGTTTTTACTACAAACATAACATTCTATATTGCTCTTTTTCATGCCTTTTACTACAAACTATTTTGACTTATACTTACATGATGCACGCATATTTTTTTAAAAAAATATTCTTTGTTTTATTTTGCTTTTCCGGAATACAGCTCAATAATTTAATGCTCAGAGCTTTTTATTTACATTTAAGAAGAATAGTTTGCTAAATAATTGAGTTTATTTGTAATTATAACTACTTAATAGTGTACAGACATGGAATAAAAAACTACAATCAGCAACTTTTACCACAAAAAAAGGCTCCAGCAGTTTTTACTACAAACATAACATTCTATATTGCTCTTTTTCATGCCTTTTACTACAAACTATTTTGACTTATACTCACATGATGCACGCATAATTTTTTAAAAAATATTCTTTGTTTTATTTTGCTTTTCCGGAAAACAGCTCAATAATTTAATGCTCAGAGCTTTTTATTTACATTTAAGAAGAATAGTTTGCTAAATAATTGAGTTTATTTGTAATTATAACTACTTAATAGTGTACAGACATGGAATAATAATAGAATTGTGACATGATCAGATGAGTATTAGTAGATGTGGCGGTGTTACAGGTAGTAGTAGTAGATATTCGGCATTATAATTGAATCTTACAACTTTCTGTTCTTATAGTTTTAAGTGGCATTAAACTTTGTAATTATATTATGTTTACTATCTACAGAAAATATAATACTATTATTATATTTTGTCGTCGGCGATGGTAAATAGTGATGACTGACTTTATTCCCTGCTGCTATACTCTCTCTCTATCTATCTGTCTATCTATTTGCAGTTGTGAGCATTTAAAGAAGACAAAATCTCACGTACACTCTGCCAGAGAAATCCGCGTAAAAGTACAATAATAATCTAGCCAATATTGAGCATTTTCCACGTTTTCGGCCAGCTCGTCACGTACTTTACTTTGTTGCCGACACACTCACTCACTCTTTTTTTCGTTCAGGGCAACTCACCGACGACGGCATACATACACCACACCACCACTTTTTTATATTAAAAAATCCTTTGGCCCACGTACCTTAATAAATGGTAGACTTTACTTGTGAAAATGGCTAATGGCAGTAGCATATCGCAATTTCCCCCCTGTCTTGTTGCTTTCATTTTCTTTCCCTTGCTTATACCATATTAGCTTTTTGCTTTATGTGTTGTGCTGGTGTGTTGGGTAAATTGTTGTCGGGCTGCTGTTATTACTACCACTACCACTGTCTTGTAATAAATGCTACGCATAATGTGTTTGCTATGCCACATTAGAAGTAAGTGAGCCTGAGAGAATATCATCACCATCGTCACAACTCGCAACCACGAGAGCAAATTTCCACTGTACACATGGTATATATGCCTACATTATATGGACACCTTCCATTTCTTGGAAGGTACGCTTTTCTTTGGCATATATAAATACAAATTTAAAAAAATATACGTATATTCGTACAAGAGTACGGGAAAAGCTGTGCATGAAACGTTTTCCTCAAAAGCAGCTGAAGAGCGTTTTTTGCTTAGGTACGCTCATTCACACACAGGGCATATTATACACACGACACGCTGGATTGATGACATGGGCTACATTGATGTAAAATGGAAGAAACCACGAGGACATCCTGTCTCTGCTTGCTCAACTTGCAATTTGACTGCTTCCGAGTGAAACAGAAAGACTTGGCGTCTTTTCATTTTATTTATATGCCAAGAACTAAGGTTGGAGAAGAAGAAGAAGAAGACTGATGTGTTTCATTCAAAAAGGGTCGCTTTCAAGTGCCAATAAAATGAATTTGAAAGTAGTCATCCTCCAATACTATTAGTTTTTTGTGTGCGTGAGTGGTGGGCTTGTTGTTATTGCATGAAGACATTAGGTTTGAGCGGTGGTGATGCTGGTGTTGCTACACTTATTGTTGTTGTTACATTCTCCACTTCCTGCTCAACACACCGTGTGGAGTCGAAATAATAATAATAATAATAATAATAATAATGTTTTTATGGGACTACAACTTCTAGCTACAAACTTGACTGTATTTACGGTTGAGGTAGTAAAAAGGTAAAGTGGCATGTGTGTATGTACCCACATACATTTTGCACAGAGGTACGCCATGGTTATTTGCTCCAAGTGTAATCGCAATGTGATATATATATTAGCAGTGTATCTCTCTTGAGTACAGTGTTTTGAATAATTCATAAATATTTCATCATCATGACTAAGACGACGACAGCCATGGAGAAGAGTGATGCATATATATTGTTGGTCTTGGTTAGGTGAAAATGACGATGATGACGACGACGATAGGGAGGAAAATGTTGATGTTGTTGTCATATTAGCTCATCCATGTCAAAATTGTCGTTGTGGCACACATCCCGCGATATATACTGCCATTAAAACAACTCTACTCTCCACACACTCCTATTAATAATGTTATTTAGAGACATTTATTGTTAGTGTACTGCGTTGACGTGATAGTTTGTCCTCTTATTTTATGCGCCAGCTCCAAATTATTAATTTCCTTTCCATTTTAGCCTGACCATTTTTAAATAGATGATGATGCTGCTGCTGTTTAGGTGCACACGTTACACGGCAGCATAATTTCACCAGCTGCTATAATACCCATGCAAAAGCATAATAATAATAATATTTCCTGTGAAAAGGCCAACAAGAAACTTGTCTCCAAAAAGTGAATGCAGATTTATTTAAATATTTTCATCACTGACTGACTGGCTGTGTGAGAGAGTAAGTATGGGAACTTGTGCTGCTGCTGCTGTTTGTTGTATTTTTTGTGTAGGTGGTCGTCGTCGTGTATATTTGCCTGCCTACTTGCAAGCAAGGTGATGTCATTTATAGCGAGACGTTGAGTTATGATGCAAGGAAGGAAATGAATGTTTGGGATTTCCTTTTTCGACGGTTTTAGGTACCCTTTTTGCACAGCACACGGAAAGGAAGGAATAGGTAGTGGAAGAAGAGATGGCAATAAATGTATAGGGATGCTTCTCGCTTTCCTCCTCCTGCTCTTTCATCAAACTAGTCACCAGTCTCATTGTCACTATTTCTCCAAACGCATGCACAAGTATCTCTCTGAGAAACGGGCATTCTTCATGGTCATCCATTTGACTCTCTCGTAATTTGATGTATTTTTTTGCCAGTTTGTGACACAGTAACAGAATTGAACTCAAGTACATAATAGTAGTAGCGTCAGAAGCAGCAGCGGCAACAACAACAACAGCAGCAGCAGGAATAGTCGAAGTAGGGTAGAACTGCCTTCATGAAGTTGTCACGAGAATGTTTCGTTGGGAAAACTCAAGAGGAAGAGAGCAGTGAAATGGGCCGAAATGAAAATTGAGCTTACTTCCTTCTTTCCCTTCGTCTTCTTCTTCTCCTCCTCCTCCTCTTCCTCGCCTCCTCTGTCTACTACTATAAAACCAGTAGGAGCAACCATGGCTTTTTCAAGTGGCTCATGTTAAATTTAGCAATGTTGAATTGGCTGGTTATATCATGAAATGACTGAAATTTAACCGTCTGCAAATTTCAACATTAATATATTATGCATATAGTCTGCCTTCTTCGCTCTACAGCTTATACCTATCTACCACCTTATTTTTTGAGAGAAAAAAATATATAGAGAGATTGATGTTGTTACTCTTGTTGTTGTTTTGGATGATGATGATGACGACGACGGTGACGACGATTATACTTTCAAGGTATCAAGTTTACTTTAACTTTAGAAAATATTATTATACCGTTCTGTTCTGTTCCTTTCCCTTCTTCTTCTTCTTGAAAAACACAAAAAGAAACAGTGTATGTAATTGTAGGCATTGAACACTGAAGGACTCTTCCTTTTCGGTGACTTGTGCTGCTGCTGACAACTACTCCCACCAGCTCCTCTCTCTAGTTGTTTATGTCATTGCTTGTGATGGTTTTGGTGGTTTGTGACGCCTATTTCATATACGTCCCTTTCCAGCCGTTCTGCATACTAAACATTGAACAAGCTACTTGACTCGCTTATGAACAAAGCGGAAATTTTACCAAAAAATATGCATATCTAGGCATTAGCATCAGCTTTTAAATTAGGTATTACCTCTTGTGGCAATGACGTCCTTGTCGTTTATACCTACACACAATACTATTATTATTTTTGCTGAGCCACATGCCAAGGGGAAGTGACCTCTTTGAATACATAATGAACTAACTGTGCGGGAATATGATTACTATTTATTATTGTTGAAATGTTGTGCTAGTTAAAAACCAAACCCGTTTCCATCATTCATCTATGCCTATTTATGTAACCAGCTTGAGTTTCAAGTGGTGATGATGGAAATCATCATCTAAAAACCTTTTTTTTCAGCAAGCAAGCAGATATTATTATCATGGTGTCTGTTTTTTTCTTCTTCAATTTATTAGGTGTCAC
>JAANSP010003169.1:0-11689 GCA_036850745.1 Homidia socia
TTTTTTGAAACTTGTACCCCCCATAACTTTTTTTCTGGGGGCCGCTCGAACCAGATATTTTGGATGTGGACGTTTCAGACAATTTGCAGTCGATTGATACAATAAAAAAATTGAGCCACTACTTGTTTACTCCAACCAAAAATACACATCTAAATAAAATTACACATCTAACTAAAAATACACATCTAACTAAAAATACACATCTAATTAAAAATACACATCTAATTAAAATACACATCTAATTAAAAATACACATCTAAATAAAAATACACATCTAAATAAAAATACACATCTAATTAAAAATACACATCTAACTAAAAATACACATCTAATTAAAAATACACATCTAATATAAATTATGTCCAATGGAGAGAGTGTCCATTGTCCAATGGAGAGAGTGTCCATTGTCAAATGGAGAGAGTGTCTATTGTCCAGTGAAAAGTTGTCCACTGTGCAATGGGGAGTTTCTACCAAAAAAGCACATGCATTGCAAATTGCAAACACGCTATGCTGTGTTTACTTCAAGTTACATTTTTCTGTTTTACAATTTTACATTGCTTCGCAGAGTGCTTTCTTTTCATAAACAAATAGCTGTGCTGTTATTCTTCAGCTGACTTTTTCCGACACGTCAGTGCACTCTGTTCTCATTTCTCAATAATTTCCTCATCTTGACTGTGTTGACTTGCTAGTCTTGCTACTATTCTCTGTTCTGTTCACTGCTTTATAATAGCAAGCATACTATAACTTTGGTTTGTTTCTTCAAGAGCTAATAATTGTATTGTACCAAAAAATAATAATTTGTTGGAACCGTTGCTGCAAGTTAATACATTAACTTAATTATTGTAAACAAGACAGTAGGAACACAGTGAAAATAGTTGTATGACCTCGGGGGATCAACCATTACTACACATGAGCAGTAACAGCCTACCAAAACAACCCTCTCCCAACAATCCCAGTAGTGGTGGAGGTCATTATTCAGTTGCTCCTCCAAAGCCTGCAGGTCCTGTGAAAGTATTCGGAATTAGAATGTTTGCTCGCCTTTCCTTCTACCCAACGCTGCTTTACAACGTCGTGATGACTCGGATAAGCAGTCGTCACTGGTACGATAGAATTGATCAGAGGGTGATACTTGGTGCTCTACCCTTTCGGGGGATGGTGGACAATCTGAGGAAAAAGGAAAATGTGCAGGGGGTCATCTCGATGAACGAAAGCTACGAACTCTGGCTCTTTTCATTTGACAAGAAAGGTTGGGCAAATCACGGGATCAAATTCTTGCAGCTGCCTACAAGAGACATTTTCGAGGCTCCCTGTCAGACAAAATTGCGTCAGGGGGTGGAGTTTATCCGCCAAATTTCCGATGGGACTGTGTATGTACACTGTAAAGCTGGTAGGACAAGGAGTGCAACTCTGGTTGCTTGCTACTTGATGCAGACAAATAATTGGACACCTGTGGAAGCCGTTCAGCACATGCAGTTATGCAGACCTCACATTCTCCTTGGGCCGAAACAAAAGTACGCAATTCAAAACTACTACGACAATATGAAAAACCAAGCAGATTCAAATTTGGGAGATTCTAGCAAGGAAAATGCCTGTTAATACTTATTTTGGTGCATAACAATAATCGCAGGTCCTGTCACAGGACCCCTGTTAATTCGTTATTGTTAGTTAAAATGTTTGCGATGGAAGACAGACGTGCTATTTGTAAAGTTATTTATACTTATTTATATTGTAGTTAAATCAAGTAAAAATATTGTATTTTTGCTAGAAATATTTTTCATACTTAAATAAATGCAATTAGTATTTACATCATAACAGCGAATATGAAAAGATATTAAAAGTAATATTTTTTCGCAAAAATGGAATTCATGTGTAATTTTTTTTATTCATTATATTATAAGCAACGAATTTTACAGTAAAAAATTGGAGTAACGACGAGTTAAGAGCATTAATATGAGGTTATCAATGTTCCACTTTCGCTATTTCCAGTTCTGGAGAAGCAGAGGCAGGAATTGACTCGGTAGATCTATCAAGACTAGATTTTTCTGATGATAAGGCATCGTCGGCAACACTTGCCCCGTTGCCCTAAAATATAAAAAAATGCTTGTAGTAATTTTCACTAAACTTTTCGCATTTGATTTTCATAAAATTGATCATTCATTAGTTAATACCTTATTGTTATTTCTAAGAGGGCTCCTCCTGTTTTGTCGCCTCTCATATTCCCGAGTTTTTCGCTGGTGCCTGTTCCGTTCCAAATGAAACAGGTACGATGCTCTTGACATGTACGTACGATTGCAAGGTTTGCATTCCAGGAGTGTCGGACACTCTGCATGGACGTGACTTAAGTGCCTCCTTAAATTAATTTCAGTTTTGAACAACCTTCCACATTGCTTACAAGGGTGTCGAATTTTCAAATGAATGGCTGTTATGTGGGCTTTCAAATCTGTTGTTTTGTTGTAATGCTTGTGACATCCCTTGTAATTGCATCTGTATATTCGGCGTTGATACTTTTTCCGACTGATATTGTAGTGAGCATGTTTCTCGTGCAACACTTTGGTACAGTTTTTCTTAAAGTAGGAATTACAAAAGGAACATTTGAATGGCTTTTCAATGGAGTGTTTTCGGGAATGCTGTTCAAGTGCGTATGGCTTGTCAAAATTCTTTGTTGCAGACGGCGCAAATGTTGACTTTTTTATTTCGAGGATTCATGGAGCAAACCTTCTCGTGATGCTTAACAGCGTCAAGGTCGGGAAGCTCTTTTTCACAATAAAAGCAATTCAAGTAAGGGTCAACACTGTCATTTGATTTCTCATCTTCAACAGATATAGAACTTCCTGTTGATTTCTTTAATTTCTTTAAATTTCCTTTAAGCTTCATTTTTTTCGCCTTTTCCCTTGGGCATATTGATTTGTAGATATTTTCACTGTCCACTTTGTGCAAAATTATTTTCACTTTAACTGTTTTACACAATGCAACAAGTTCTTCTTTCGTCAAGTTTGGATTCCAAGTTTTTACCGTTTTAATCACAGGCGCTGGGAATAAATCTTCAGTTGACTTTTTCCTGACAACTTTTTTCAACTGCAGTGCATGGACTTTGCTTGCTTTGTGTCGCTTTAAGTGACTACTATTGCTAAATGTAACGTTACATGCATGACATGGGAAGAATTTTGGATTGACATGTCTATTCATGTGTCTTTGATAAGCTGGCAAATTATCGTAAACCGTTTTGCAAAGAACACAAGTGTAGCTGGTTTCAGATTTTTCTTTTCTATGCTGATGACGGTAGTGAGTGCGAAGGGAGGTCATTGAGCCGATACATTTTTCCGCATACTTTACATTCATGTTTAATATCCTTTTCCTCCTCCGGGGGGTGCAGGGTTTTAATGTGATGTTTCAAGTTTTCAGGTCGTGTAAATGCAAAGTTGCAAATAGAGCATGACCATCGTCTACCCCGATGAGATTCTCGAACATGACGCCAAAGAGCATGTTTGTCCCGACTACACTTACCGCACTTTTTACATTGGAGTGGGTTGGCATCTGGGTCCTTTTCAAGATCTGGATGGAACTCAACGCAGTGTGCAGCTAGATCCTCTTCAGTTTTGAAAATAAGGCCACAAAAATTGCATTTAAATGTTTGGATCAAAGTGCTTTTTGGAATGAAGCGTTAGGCCAATGTCAGTTGTAAATTTAGCGTTGCAACCTGGTTCGTTGCACATGAATATGTATTGTGAATCATTTTCAGGTCCGTGTACATATGCGTCACCCTCAAATTCCGGTTCTGGATAGCGTGGAGGAGGATTTAAGATACGTTCGAGTGTAGCCTCATCTGCTATTTTGAACTTTTGTGGACGTATAAGTTTCCACACTTTACGAGGTGGAGTATCAGTAGTCTCTTGTGAAATTTTCTCGGACTTTCGCCTTCCCATTGTTATTTTTATGAACCTTTTTAAAACCGACCTTGACTGTTAACAGTGACAAGACACAAACCGGCAGGTCAGTACTGAGTACTGACACTTGCAAATTGTGGCTATAAAATGTGTAAAAATGTGTAACGTGCGAACTTGGTAATTTTTATTGGAACTAAAGTGTGTTTATGTGTTTTCCTCCACATGAACCAGTGCAGGACAAGACAGATATACACAATGCTTTTTCCCTCTGAAATTGTTTTCTCCAGCTGTATAGAATGCTGATACATGTGGCCTTATTCTGCACGTTGTGTGGTGCTGCGAGTAGTGCTATTTTCTTCTTGTTCGTCTAGACGTACATGTTTTGGCAGAAAAACATGATCCGAATGTCCTGATGTACATAGGTCAAAAGTTTCCAAACTATAATTTGAAATGGAATATTTCTATCTTTTTATGCAAAAGGAATAAATTGGGCAAAAAGTTAAAATACATTCTAGGTATAAACCTACATGTAAACATGCCTAGATATTTATAGCGTAAATGATTGAGCCATGTAATGAAATGAATCCAACTTTACAAAAACACAACAGAATAAAGTCAATTTATAATATATTTGATAATATACAAAAAATAAGTTTGAACTTTTTTATCTCATGATTGTGCATCATCAGAGCAATAATTATTGTCTTTCAGCTTTCCTTTATTCTTCCGTCTTTCAAATGCCCGGCTTTTTCTCTTGTGCATGTTCCTGCTCAAATGAGCCAAATAAGTGTACCTATCCTTGTACGTCCTCTTACAAGCTTTACACTCCAATCTTGTCGGACAGTCGGCGTGATCAACTTTCAAATGTTTTCGGTACTGTTCCGGTCTTCTATACTCCATTCCACATTTTTCACATTGAAATCGAATCCCCAAGTGGTTAGCTGACACGTGCCTTCTCAGACATTTCCTATTGTTGTACTGCTTATCACATCCAGTGTAATTACATCTGTACACCACCGGCTCCTTTGGCTTAATATCTAATTCCAAAATGAACCGCTTTCTCATGTTGAATCTTGGTCGGTCTACTTTTAAACGTTGCGTCACAGTATGTGCATTGGAAGGGCCGTTCCGAACCGTGTGTTCGACAGTGCAATTTGAACTTGTATGCGTAATCGAATTCTTTGTTGCACACGGGACAAATCAGGATTTTTTTACTGCGAATTTTCATAAAGCAGATAACCTCGTGAGACTTGACTGCTTCAAGATTTTCAAGTTGCTTATCACAGTAAATGCAGTTTAGATAAACGCGGTTGCCAGTGCTCAGCTTTCCATTTGAGGATTTTTCTTTTGGGAGGAAAAGTTTTGGCGGGGCTAGTGGAAGTGGAGATGGGGAACGAGAAGGTGGAGGTGGAGGCGCTGGAGGAGAAGAAGAAGAAGGAGCAATAAAATCCTCACCGCCACCATTATTCTTTCTTGGTCGACCCCTTTTTCTCTTTATCTTCTGGACTACAACAACTGGTTGTTGCTTTCTTTTCTTCCGGTGAATTGCAAATGAGCGGGATGCATTGAAGGTGCTGTCTACTCGATGCAAAATTATTTTTCCAACCGTTTTCCGACACAACTCTATCAATTGTCCCTTTGTCAGGTTTGGATTCTTGGCGGTGGTCACCGCCTTGATAACCGGCACCTTGAAATCTCTCCGTTGTAAACTGGTCTTTTTTCTCGCCATCTCTGCATGTCTGATGCTGTCCTCATGACGTCTCAAATGACTCATCGTGGCAAATGTCATGTTGCACACATGACAAGGAAAGTATTTTGGGTTGGTGTGGCGAAGCATGTGACGGTTATAAGTACACAGGCGACAGTATACCATCTGATGCTGTCCTCATGACGTCTTAAATGACTCATCGTGGCAAATGTCATGTTGCACACATGACAAGGAAAGTATTTTGGGTTGGTGTGGCGAAGCATGTGACGGTTATAAGTACACAGCCGACAGTATACCGTGTTGCAAAGTACACATTTAAACGTTTTCTGCGGACCGCCTCTATGAACCTCCCGAATGTGACTTCGCAACGAGCTAAGATAAGTGAACTGCCTGGAGCAAACTTTACACACGTGTTTGGATGGAGGCTCCCCATTTTCCGGATGTTTAATGATCAAATGCTCCTTTAAAGTTTCTGGTCGGAGAACTTGCAGTTCGCAGTAAGGGCACGAGTAAATTTTGTTATGGTGAGTTTCCCGAACATGACGCCAAAGAGCCTTGACATCCCGTGTGATTTTGCCACACTTTTGGCATTCCAATGGATTGGCATCTGGATTTTTGTCAAGATTAGGATGGAATGTTGCACAGTGTTCAGCGAGGTCCTGTTCCGTTTTAAAAATGACAGTGCAAAACTTGCATTTAATCTTACGGTTGAGATGATTGGTGGTGTGTATGTTGAGTCCAAGCTCTGTGGTAAATTTTGCTGAACAGTTTGGCTCGTTGCATTGATAAAGAATTTTTTCTTCGGTGAATTTCCCGGTAATGTACTCTTGTCCTTTGAACTCGGGCTCGGGACGTGAAAATGGGTTCAAAATGCGTTCCAATGTGGACTTGTCAGCTACCTTGTACTGCTTTGGACGGAGTAACTTTCTCCTCCATATTTTCTTTTTTCCCTTTTTACGGGTGGGCTCATCGGACTCATGCTCGGTTTCTTTACTTGTTGTGTCTGGGATGTTGGTTTCCATTTCTGAAAATATGAGAATAATTTTATAAATGAAAAATAAAAGTTTACAGTAAGTTTAGTCTTAAAAAATGGTAACATTTATAAAACTGTCAACAGCTTTTGCATTTTATGAGAAAACTATGTTTTTCTTATGTACCATTCATTTCTCTAGTTTTACTGACACATGAAGCACCTACTATTTACAATCTTGTAAATGTGATTGATTACTGATTGAGCTAATTTTTAAACATGTAAATTTTATATTCTGTTGAAATATTTCCATCTCCGGTTTTTACAATCTCCGTGTCCGGCACATGTTCTGTATATTCAGCTGATATAGACAGGTAATGCATCAGCATGAGACAGAAATCAAATGCTTATATAGTAGATCATGACACAGCCAACAACGGAAGGCAAATACGAAAAAATGCCTTCTCACCGACCACCGACCGGATTCGCTTCTCACATTCATATAACATTTTTGCATTCTCATCTCATTCTACGAATTACTCATATAAAACCCCTTTTTACATAATCAAATTTTATTTATAGACGATTGCATCGAAAACTAAAATATTGATAATATTAAATTAAAAAATAAAACTGCCCATTACATATCACGGTCATCCAATCCAACAGCCAACATTTTCAAAGGGAAAGCGAGAACAAAATGCGTTTGTCTGTGAGGATTTCAACGTCTCAAAAATATTTTTCTCCCTTTGAGTGGTATTGCGCGTACCTAAGCAACTTTAGAGAAAGGAAAGCAAAGTGAAAGTATGAAGCAGCCCTGTAATTGTTTATCTGAAGCTGAGTACCTGTGCCTGTAAAACTGTAAACTTATATAACATTTTTGCATTCTCATCTCATTCTACGAATTACTCATATAAAATCCCCTTTTACATAATCAAATTTTATTTAAAGATGACTGCATCGAAAACTCAAATATTTATAATATTAAAGTAAAATTAAAACTGTCCATTACATATCACGGTCATCCAATCCAACAGCCAACGTTTTCAAAGGGAAAGCGAGAACAAAATGCGTTTGTCTGTGAGGATTTTAACGTCTCAAAAATATTTTTTTCCTTTTGCCTGCTCTCGCACATACCTAAGCAACTTTAGAGAGAGGAAAGCAAAGTGAAAGTATTATTTTCTGTAGCTGAGTACCTGTGAACCTGTGAACTTTCCATTTCTTGGAACACAGTTCATTACAAAGTGTTTGTTTTATTTTTGTGCAGCTATCTGCTTCAACTTCAAGTTTTAATTTTGAAACACAGCTAGTAAAATGATACTAGACGTTGCTGGTTATCTTCGTGGAAAGGAGAAGACTGCCTCCCCAGCGATGGCTGTAAAATGGTCTTTACTCGCAGATCTTCACTCGAAACGGCTTTGGCATCAGTTGACAGTGGAAATACTGGCTTTTGCGAGGGACCCTCAGCTCCAGAAGAATCATATGTTGATAGAGCTATATGATAACTTTGTCAGAGAGTTTGAACATCGGTAATTAGTACTGTTTTGCATTTATTAAGTAGAGTTAAAACTGCATGTGCGGTTAATATTATGTTAACTATTGTTAATTGTGGTTTTTTAAGAATTAACAAGCTCTCATACATGGAACTATGTGTACTGATTGTCTCCCAGTATGAAAAGCCACAGGAAGCATATGCATTTTTGGATAACTGTGAAAAACATGTCAAGGGGGATCTCGTCGCCTTTTCCTTGTGTAAAATTACACGAGGTGAGATAAAATTCGAGAAGGAGAAGGATTTGACTGGTGTTAAAGTAAGTAACAGTATAATCAAGGGTTTTAACCAACACAATCGTGTGTATTATTTTTCATTGCATTTTTTCTGTGATTAATAAAACCGTTTTGGAAATGTTCAGGCCATCTTGAACGAAGTGGAAGACATCTTCAAGCAAATCGATGGAATCTCTGCAGCCCATGGTCGCTTCTATCATCTGCAAAGCAAGTATTATCTAAGCCTGGGCAATTTAACTGAGTATTANATCTGCAAAGCAAGTATTATCTAAGCCTGGGCAATTTAACTGAGTATTATCGAAGCGCTATTAAATACTTGGGATGCACCCCATTAAAGGAAATGCCCCTTTCCGAGCAGAGAGAGCACGCAAAGAATTTGGCCATTTCTTCTCTTGTTGCTGATGGCATGTACAACTTTGGAGAGTTGGTGAGCTGCTGTTACATAATTGTTCTATAAATTGTACAAATTCTTCTAAACAAATCCGATTTGTTGACTTTTTTTCTTTGTTTAAATAAGCTTGCCCATCCCATCTTGGACTCTATAAAACGCACTCCGGACGACTGGCTTCTTCAACTTCTGGAAGCCTTTAATGCTGGAAAGGTTACAGAGTTTGAGCGGCTGAAACCAACAAATTAAATCCTAGTTGTTGACTTTTTTCTTTGTTTAAAAAAGCTTGCCCATCCCATCTTGGACTCTATAAAACGCACTCCGGACGACTGGCTTCTTCAACTTCTGGAAGCATTTAATGCTGGAAAGGTTACAGAGTTTGAGCGGCTGAAACCAAAATGGATGAAAAACAAGCAATTTGCTGCCAACGAGAAGAAATTACATACCAAGATGATCTTGCTTGCCATCATGGAGGTATGTAAAAGTATAAAACTTGAGAGTATTCTCACTCAATATTTTGGCATTGCCTACAAACAGTAGCGTTTATACTAAAAATCTGTTTGTTTTTATCTCCAGACCACTTTTGAAAAGTCTGCTAACCAGCGTCAGCTAACTTTTCAAGATATCGCCAGAGTCACAAAGGTTCCCATTGACCAAGTGGATCTGTATGTCATGAAGGCTATTTCACAGGGTCTCGTCGCTGGTAAAATCGACAGTGTAGGACAAAAGGTGTTTATGACTTGGGTACTACCTCGTGTTCTGGCGTCAGGTCAGGTATGTGCAAACTGCAAACTACATGTTAGCTTATTATGACAAATTACCTATTTTCATGCACATACAATTTTGATTTGGTTGTTGTTTGATGAAATTTATTTGCAGATTTCAACAATGATCTCCCGGCTAGATGAGTGGCAAGATGACCTGGGAAAAGCCAAGGACATGATGAAACGAAATACAGTGGAGATTTTGGATGATTGAATGAATATTTTAACTGCATTAATGGTGTTACCTTTAGACGATGTCGATTTGTTAATTTTTTTATGAAATAAAAAAGCATTTTTAGCATTTCATTTAACGTCAAACAGAAAAGTAATATGACATCCAAAAGACGTAGTATTGGTTGATTGTCTTGTTGATTTCGTATAAAGAACATCCATTTACAATCAAGGAGCTAGTAAAGCATTTTTTATGCAATAATGTACCCTCATGCAAAATGTAACGGAACATTCAAAGTATCATTGTCCTCGTTCACTGCATTTTCCTCGTAGGAAGTTGAAAGGAGTTACAGCCTTGGCCTAAGGGTGGTTTCCCCAAATAAGGCTTTCCATTCAGCTCAGCGCTTCTTTATGCTCGCGCTGGCGCTACCTCTAAATAAATAAATAACTGTTGTACAGTTCATCGTCATTCATTCACTCAACTCACATCACAATGCAATCACAGGTGTGTGTAGGAAGGCCATTTTTATATTTCTTTTTTATTATTTGTTGCTTCTTCTTGTGTACTCACTGCTCGCTCACTCACACTGCAAACATTACTGAAAGTATTTAGGTATTTTCATGCAAAAGAAACAACATCTTCGTCATTGAACCAACAAGTCGTAGCAGTGAGTTGGATGGAGTGCGCATCCATAAACGAATCATCATCATTAACGATAAAGCATTATTCATTGTACAGTTTTTGTACATAAATACCCTCGCGTTAGTAAACAATAATTTACAAACACATCTTCCTTCATTTCATGCAGTTGATGCTAATATTTGCTATAATTCTATATACCGCATCTATAATATCGTCTACTATGCCAATTTGTAAAAAAAAAAGAAAAATTATTACGCAGTTATATCCAAATCCAATCCGCAAATACCAATACAACAAAAAACTGCAAACGAAAAAAACTCGCCAGAGATAATATGGCGATGTGATGATGACTCTCTAGTACTGATTCGCAAGGAGCAGAACAAGGTTGCTCATCGCCATAATATCATACCACTGGATTCATTCTTTGTAAAAATGGAAAAAGGCCGCATCCACCTGAATCCATTTTTAAATCATTTGGTATTAATTTTGTTTTCGTTCAATTAAATTGATAATAAATAGTCACTTTCAATAATAATTGCGAGTATTTATTTGGAAATCCTCCTATTTTAGATTATAGACAAGATAATAAGCTACACAAACAGTCTTCCCGAACTGAAATCCCTTCGCCTTGTCTCCCTACAATGGAGTCAGCTCACCACCCCAAAACTACTCAAGTCGTCCATTGTCAACCTGAAATGTCAAAAGGACTTCCCGAACTGAAATCCCTTCGCCTTGTCTCCCTACAATGGAGTCAGCTCACCACCCCAAAACTACTCAAGTCGTCCATTGTCAACTTGAAATGTCAAAAGGAGATGGATCTGTACGTGAAGCATTTTAACAACTCCGTTCCCCACTGGAACTTTCATTGGAAGGCGGCTGGCATTGACTTGGCATGTGATGATAATTTAATGAAAAGGGTATTGGGAGTTGCGGAGGAGCTACACATTTCCAAAGGGTTGATAACTCTGGAGGATCTGCTAGAAATTTTAAAGGGAGGACACCATCTCAAGACATTGAGCTTTAATGAGGTATTCATTGAAAAGGATGAAGAAACAACAGGAGGAGCAAGCGGTGCCACCACCACAGAGAATGAGTCATTCCTCCAAAAAGTCATTGATCCCAGTAATGATGATATCATCACAACAAATAACCTGACACGACTGGAAATTACCTCTTGTGACAAGGATGACAATTTTCCATGGAGTAAGGTTCTGCCCGCACTGCCCCATTTGCGAACCCTACATGCTCAGCTACATTCCACGGGTCAAGTAACCAGCTTGCTGGAGTCCATGCTGGAAAACCAAGTGAAATTGGAAGAGTTTAGCTGTTTTCTGGTGGACATGAACGAGGAGCATTTGCAGCTTCTTGCGTGT
>JAANSP010003170.1:0-11688 GCA_036850745.1 Homidia socia
AGATTCGGTTTAACCTACTGAGCTAAAGAAGCGCATCTTTCAGTCATGACCTTGCAGTGAGAGTGAACGAACGCTTTTTAAAAGGCTGATATAATTTTTTGAACATAAAAAATGCATTTCAAACAAAGTGATTCAACTTTATTTTTTGTAGCCGTAGTCTTGCAATTATTTTCTTCGATTTCCGGGGAATATTGCTCACCCCTGCGTCCACGTACTGTGAGTACTGTAAACAAAGTTTTAACAAATTATTCCCTCTGTTTGTGTAACAGAAGTTTACAATACAAAGGTAATTTGCCAATGATGTTGATCCACAACAGGGCATGGTGATAGAATGTCAGGATCCTAGAACTGGTGTCTCCATTGAATGTAGTCAAGAGCTTCCTCCGGGAACAACAGTAATTTACCAGTGTGCAAGCCACTACGTTTCGCCGTACGGGGAATTTGAGAATGGAAGAATGACATGTTTGCAAAATGGGAGGTGGTCAAGAAAAGCACATTATGAAGAATTTGCTTGCAGACTTGGTAAATCAAATTATTTTTAAATGAAGAATACAAACAATAAATATAGCCTAAAATTTAATAACCATGAGTTTTAAATCCGTTTTCTTGAAAAAGACTGTGGAAAGCCAAGTGTTGATGTCACAGGGAATGCACCTGTTGTTGTCTTTGGGGAATCGGCAACTAGGGAAAGTTTTCCATGGCATGCAGCTATTTTTAGGTCCAACGGTCCTGGCACAAATTTCAACTTCTACTGTGGTGGCTCACTTGTAACTCCATCGAACAAAGGATTCTTAGTAGTTACTGCAGGTATTTAACTTGTAGTAATGCAGAATTCGTGGGTGTAGATAGTTAAATGTGTACTTTAATCAACTTTGGTCTTTTGATTAGCTCATTGTGTTACAAGTTCTTTAAGAACGCACAAAGCGCGCCCACTTGGTGACTTTAGAGTAGTGCTAGGATCCGTCAGTAGCAATTACCGGGAAAATGAACGATCACCAGGAACTCAAATATTTCACGTACAAGCATATAGTACTATTATTATATATTTTTTGTTTAGCAAACTCAATTTTTTATTTTGAATGCACATGACAGAACAATATGATTTTCAGGTTAAAGCTGCAAAAATTCATCCCAATTACGACTACAATCGAGTTCAAAATGATATTGCTATAATCAAGTTAAATGGTACGGTTAATCTATCAAGGTACGTTTCTCCCGTCTGCTTTCCATCCCGAGAAATGGCCAATAAGCAGATTGATGGCACTGGAAT
Organism: Homidia socia; assembly: GCA_036850745.1. Taxonomy (NCBI): domain Eukaryota; kingdom Metazoa; phylum Arthropoda; class Collembola; order Entomobryomorpha; family Entomobryidae; genus Homidia; species Homidia socia. The sequence goes on from JAANSP010003170.1 coordinate 1,271, forward strand.
GGTAACAAGAATCTTACAAAATTTTATTTGGTTTAATTTTTGCCTATTTCGAGGAATAATGATAAGCAATTATCTTAATTTTAGATATCAGGATTTGGTTTGGATGAAACGTCAAAGTTGACACAAAAACTAAATTTTGCACGCCTTCCCGTGACTCAAAATCAGATTTGCAACTATGCGCTGGGAAAGGAACTTACAAAGTGTTGAATTTTGTGCTGGATATTCAACAGGTAATTTAGCAATTTCGTTTATTCAAAAATAAAGTTGTTGCTTTTAACTATGTTTTGATGAAAGTATGAAAAAAATGTTTATTTTTCCTTCCTTTTTCAATGTAGGGTCGTCCGTTTGTTCTGGGGATTCAGGTACTTGTCGGAAACGCTTGAAAAAATATATTTGCAGGTTGCATATTATGTACTAGCATTTAAGTCCAAATAATTAATAAAGTGTTGAATTTTGTGCTGGATATTCAACAGGTAATTTAGCAATTTCTTTTATTAAAATATAAAGTTATATTTAACGATCACATCATAAAAATGGATTTTATTTTTATGCATCAATGTAGGGTCGTCCGTTTGTTCTGGGGATTCAGGTACTTATCGGAAGCGTTTGCAAAAATAAATTTGCAGCTTGCATATTATGTACTTGCATAATGCATACAAGTCCAAGTAATTAATCGATATGTTTGACAGGGGGTGGTCTCGTGTTTTTGGATGATTTAACAAAGCGACTTTATTTGCAGGTAGATTTATCTCAATATTCTCAATATGCCCCATACTAGGTTTATTTACATTTTTAGCCATTCCTTTGTTTAACACAGGGTATTGCCAGCAATGTGGATAAGAGAACCTTAGATGAAAAAAAGTACTGTCAAAATTACAACACTTTTGCTCGTGTAAGCTCTTTTGTAGACTGGGTGCAAGATCAGCTCGATCAGTTCTTCTCGGATGACATTAGTGATTTAGTAAGTGTCAGAATCATCCACAATACTTTACATGCTCGTTTAATTATTTACATTTCTAGCCATTCCTTTGTTTAACACAGGGTATTGCCAGCAATGTTGATAAGAGAACCTTAGATGAAAAAAAGTACTGTCAAAATTACAACACTTTTGCTCGTGTAAGCTCATTTGTAGACTGGGTGCAAGATCAGCTCGATCAGTTCTTCTCGGATGACATTAGTGATTTAGTAAGTGTCAGAATCATCCACATACTTTACATGCTCGTTTAGCTATAAAAAATAACTTAAACGTGACGACAAAAAACTTTGATAGCAATGTTGATAGATAATGCAACAAGATTCTTTTCCCACAGTTTAATTTATTTTTTCTCAAACTTCAGCAGGCTCAAGAAGAGGAGGCAGTGCCACTGCAAGGAAGCCGCCCAGTGGCAAAGCCTAACCGACCAGGTAATTTATTGTCATGTGCTGCTCTCAATAAAATTGCTAATGTGCTCAATTTTTTATGCGAATTATTTGTTTTTGCTCAAATATATAATAAGAAATGTAGAATTTTTGTAATCGTCATATTTCTCAATGCGTGAACATGCAAAACTTGCCCCATTCATTGCTAATAGAACTAATTTGCTAATTTTATGATTAAATGCACGTGATATAGCGGGCAGCAACAAAGGGGAATACATTGTAACGGTGTATCGTGACATAAATGACAAGAGCGTGTACGAGGAGTGGAGGATGAAAAACTGTTCCTCTGTCCCCGATGACTGGAACGTCGGGCAGTTCTGGGTTGACGTTCATGGAAAATGTTTGCAGTTTTTTGAAGGACGCGTTTGCTCAGGCAAATCGCTGCAGTTGCAACCAAGTTCATCATCTACAATTTTTAGATGGAATTTCCCCGACTATTACATTAGGTCGGTAAGCTTGTGTGAAACGGCTCTACCCTCATCACCTTCGTCACCACCATCATCCTCGGGCATTCATGTAGAAGGCAGTGATAATGGTAGCACTGGTAGTAGACCAATTGGAGGACCAAGTCAAGGTGGATCTACTGGCGCCGCTAGCAATGATAATAGTAATTGGCATCAGGGTGGACTCATACCTTCATCACCAGGCGCTGAATCTGGATCGAGTTCAATAGGAGTTGGTTAGTTTAAAAAATATATAAATTATAATATGATCTTTGTAAATGAGATGAGCTAAAAAGTATTTCGTGCAGATAATGCAACTTTGCAAAAGCATTGTTATTGGCTGTCTATTGCTCGTATAAACATTTTTTATTCCGTATACCTAAATTAATATGCAATAAATGCAATAGGAGGAAAGTGAAATGCCGTCATAATGGCCTAATTATAGTCAATGAAACTCTGCAGTGTAGTGTGTATACTTTACACATGTATTTACAGTATATTTTACTTTACAATAAAAAACTTGCTCTTTTTTCTCATAGGAAGTGACTACGACTATCAAGTGATCGGTCTGAGGATGCATAATATATACAGGGTTCAACATGGTGTGCCCCAGCTTGTGCTAAATGAAGGGGTAAGTGAATTTTATGCGTAGACTGCTGACTTCCCCTAGAATATTTTATAGTAAAGGAAAATGTTGACTGTTTCAGCCTTTTCTTAAAATTCCAAATTAAAATACATTCGGTAGAAGTAGTTCACTAGAAGCACACAAAAAATACATGTGCATGAACTTGGTATAAATATTATTATATGCATGCGATTATCTGATGTGTGTACGTACATGTTTTTTCAATGTGTGTACTATTATTTTTGTTTAGCTAAATGTGAAAGCGAAAGCTTATGCAGATAAGCTGATAAACTACGAGAATTTGATTTCGTCGAATGAAGGAGGTGAGAACTTGTTTCAAATCCGAGGAAGCTCTGAGAGTTCATCGGCAATCGTGAAGCAAGCTGTTGAACTATGGTACGGAACGATGAAAAACTACAACTGGATGAGACCCTCGGCCACTTCCTTTTCTCAAGTTGTTTGGAAGAGTTCAAGGGAAATGGGCATTGGTGTGGCAAGAGCGAGAGGGCGTATAGTCGTGGTGGCTAAATACAGTCCTCCAGGAAATGTATTCAATGGAGGTGCAGATCCTTACAAATTTTTCAGAGAAAATGTTTTACCCCAAGTTTAAAAACAATTTATACCTTGATGGACCAACTAGGTACATGATATTCTTTCTTGTGGACTGTTTAATTTTTAAGGAGTCTCTATACTAAGCTACTTTATTTATTTTTCATTTAGTTTTTATTTAGGTATGTATTCATCCTGTATTCATGTATAATGTGGTCATATAATTTGTTTACATCCACTTTTACACCGTTTTAAAACGTACTAGTAATAAATTAAAAAGAAATAAAAATTAATAATTGCTAGCTCCAGACTTTTCAACCATATTTAATTGTTTGCCTGGCTGCATTGTTTCCCTCTTCATCAAACATTTATTTTCCTTTCTAAAAATTGGATTCTTATCAGAAAATGCTTTATAATACTGGCGATCCCAAAAACCAGTTTTGGGAAAAAATGTTTAAGAATAACCGGGGGCCACTTTATTACGAATAAATCACACATTGTTTTGAGATCAAATTATTTTGTATACTTATACTTACTACTTTGTATATTTTTTATACAAGTCTTATTCATTAAAACCTCTTATTTTGTGGAACACATAGAAAAATCAAACAGCGAGCTCCTTAAATAAAATTTTAATGGTTTATTCTTCCTAGTCATTTATATTTTGTTGATAATTTAAAGTTACATTTCTGTACACATTTCTGTCGAATAACACATTATGCCAAGCATTTAATGGTATGATCCGTAATAAAATTGATTATCCATCAGTAGAAAAATGAGGAAATCAACTGCTTATCTAATTGACAAAAGTAGTTAAACTTTGTTCAACTACTTCAACTTCAGAAATCAAACAATAATAAGCTTGGAAGTTTGCAACTATTTCTGTTGAGCATTCCATTTTGCACGCTTTTGATAATCCAAGTATGTGGTTAATGATAATAAAGATGTGGGGAGGATTATAGAAAACATGCTTGCTCATATTTCCAACCGTTACTGTTGCATTCAATACTCCACTGATATTGTACATTAATTCTTAGACGCATGGATAATATTTGTATGAATATATAAGCGTGGTCTATGTTAAGCCGCTCCTTTTATTGTTTAAGCAGTTACAGTGTAGAGCTATCTGAACTCCATAAAATGCCACATCCCCTTTTATCGCATGCAAATCGCTTGGTAAAAATGGTCAGTACCCAGTATTTATTGTGTAGGATTTTTGCTAAAAAAAAAGCTTTCATTTGCAATTATTCGCTGTGTTATAACTCACGCCCTCAGCGATGGCATACGTTACTCTTCTCTCACTACAGACAGACCAAGTTTGTGGCAACACTGTGCATGCTTATAGTAAACCAAGCAATTGCCTTCGAGAGAAAAGACACTGCTGTTGTAATAACAGTAGGAGGATGAACCGAGCAATTAATTAAATATTCTTTTGTGAAAAGTAGGTATAAACATGACACTATTGACGATGATGTGCACTAGCTTACCCCTTACATTGTTGCCCCGTAATAAGCAAGCATAATAAATAATATATATTATCATTTCTTATGCTTACGTTTAAAAATAGGTATATGCATAAAATCACTGGGAATGTTTTTTATTATTACAGCGCAGCAGCGGTATCAGGCTTACGTTTAAGTTTACTTTATAATAATAACACAATAATATTATGAGCGCACACCACAATTTCTTCCCCTCTTGCATGTATTTTATGTATACGTAGTATTCCGTCAATCAACGACTTTAAACCCGCGTGGTGTGGGAGCTTGCATTGGGTATGTCATGTCATTTATTAGTGGTTTGTGCGTGAGAGTGGACTAACTTCATCATGCACTGGTAAAGAAGAGCAAAAAGAGCAACTAAATGCAAATGTATCTAGTGACTAATGAAGCGTTTAAGTCACAGTGGAAATTAAATTTGTAGAGTGAAAGGTTTCTTCAAGTGACACGTGTGTTGGTGAATTTTAATTTTGAAAAGAGTCAGCCTTTTCACGCATTGTGCCTGTCAACAAAATGATTCCAGAGAGAGTTTATTACGTGACGTTTTTCATTGTTTGCCTGTCAAACATTCCATTAATATTGTCAGTTTGTCCACCTTTAGTCCAGAAAAGGGTAAGAATAAGAAGGCCGCAATGGCCGCATATTTTTCATACAAATAGGATTTAATATTTACACAATTACAATTTTTTGCATCACTTCTTTTTCTTTAGGGCATCGATCTCAAATGTGAAATTCCAGATACAAAGACAAAAATAGACTGACAAGGAGCTAGATATGCCCATTGGTACTGAAGCTCATTATGAGTGTGAACCTCACTTTGTTAATCCCGATGGTGAAACTGCAGGTGGAAAACTAATTTGCAGTCCACAAGGCAGATGGCTGAGATTTAATCAGTATCAAGATTTCATTTGCAGTCCAGGTAAGATAAAGTGGACCATTTACTGCGATGTCAATCTATTATTGAAAAATTACAATAAGAAAAACTATACAATTGTCAATACAGATTTTCAAAATGATAATCCCGATGGTGAAACTGCAGGTGGAAAACTAATTTGCAGTCCACAAGGCAGATGGCTGAGATTTAATCAGTATCAAGATTTCATTTGCAGTCCAGGTAAGATAAAGTGGACCCTTCACGGCAATTTCGATCTATTGAAAAATTACAATACGAAAAACAATACAATTGTCAATACAAATTTTCAAAATGGGCAATGACATTTGTACAAGTAAATTTAAAAAAGTCCACATGAATATATGCACTTGCATGTTATAGTACCTATTTGGTTCCCACATTTTACCATTAAATCACAAAAATACATATCATGACAAATGTATTAACTGGTTAGTTTTATAATATCTAAATTAGCATTTAAAGAAAAACTTTTCAAACCGTTGGGTTTATCCCAGAAGGATTACTCGTTCATACAAAATCATCATGCAATCGTACAAAAGATAGGCATCAATTTTACATTTAATACAGCTATCAGTTTCTCACGACAGTAAAATAGTAAAATGAGGCATTACACTCATAATTGTAGTGACAATTAGCGATACAAACATCATTTGAGAATGCATAAATACTTTTTAAATTGATAAGAAACAAAAATAACAGAGAACAAGATGAAGTAATCAGTGATCCGACAATGATATTGCAAGAAAATCATTATCTGTTTATGAAGAGAATATTTGAGCTTACAATTAGTACCGGCAAGTAATAATATAACCTGCCTTTCTTGTCCCCCCTTACCCCTTATAATTGTCATCTTTTAATTCAAGCTGACTTTGATGGGCAGGGGTAAAAAATATGACTTGCACTCGCATAAGCTGTTGTTATCATCTTTTAAAGACACTAATTTGCCAACATAAAANTATAATTGTCATCTTTTAATTCAAGCTGACTTTGATGGGCAGGGGTAAAAAATATGACTTGCACTCGCATAAGCTGTTGTTATCATCTTTTAAAGACACTAATTTGCCAACATAAAACTACAATAATTACCGATTTTGTGCTAAACTTGAAATTGAAAATGATATGTGCTTACAAACACGTAATAACAATCGAGCTAAGAAGCATCCATTATCAAGAATGAAATGTAATGTTGTTGTTACAATCATCAAAATCATATAATCATAAAGTATAGACTATTGGATCGTTTTTGCAATGTTGCCGCTCTGTGTGACTATCATGCATTGCATTATACATCATCACACTATAAAACAGGATTGACCACAATACATTTTTGATGAATATAAAAAAATATCATGTCCCCTGCAAAATGTTTCCTTACTACAAGAAAAGTACACAGTAATGTACAATGCAAAACTGACTACTTATGAGTGATGCACTCACATACGCAGTTAATGAACTATGAGAAAAAAGCATTGCGTTTAGAAAGTGTCGCTCTTCTCATAAGACAAATGTGCACTGTATTTTATATTAGCTAAAGTGTCGGTGGTTGGGCTTGTTGAAGTTTCAATAGAGGCAAAAGGCAAGTGTTGTGAGGATATTTTCACTTTTTGCCATTTGATTTAATATGTGCAACACTTTCATTAAAATTTTTGACATTTATCTTCTTTTTAGTTTTGCATTGTATTGCATAGTAATATTTAATGTTGTCTGCATTATTGCAGTCAAGTTTACGGACATTGATGATAAATAGATTCATCCAATTTTTTGTTGTAATATCTATATTTTTATGTAAATGTGTAAACTGCATTAGATTTGAAAATTGTGGCGAGAAAAGACGGAAGTGGGATTGAAAAAAATGTTAGAGAACACTGTTGATCGAAGGGAGACATGGGAGTTTTATCGATAAAATTACCTTTTTTTCAAATTAAAAGACATAACTTGCATGTTGTCTCACGTTGACGTCCATTCAAGTCCAACCTTAACCTATGCGAGCATTTAAAAAAAAAGTTTTAATTGAAAACTTTAATAATTAATCAATGTATCTTTCATGTTGAAGAAAATGTTCATGAGTACAATAATGATTATTTAGGACTATTTAGACGATAATAATGTATCAGCATAGAGATATTAAAGCTTCCATAAAATGTCGTAATGTGTATTTAACATGCTAAACTGTAAGTATTTATTTTATTATTTTATGCAAACAAATAGAGTGTGGACGAGCAAGAAATTCCTCGTTGATGACCGTCTCATCGTTCATTGATAGAGATCATGACTTGACGGATGAGATTTTCCCTTGGCATGTTGCCATTTTCCGTAGATTTGCTGATACAACTAGCTTCAAATACGCGTGCGGTGGCACGCTTATCAACCCTGCGGATAGAGGTTTTGTAATTCTTACCGCTGGTAAGTGTCATTTATATATTATATCGTTTTGCTACGTACCTAGCTAGATTGAATAAAAAGTTTAATTGTTATAAATTGTGAGCGTGTGTCGTGCACTAACAAAATGATTCAACTTGAGATAAGTCAGGGAACTTTATTGTATTCCAACGATTCATCTTCATTTCACATTATTGTTCTTTCTTGTCATCTAGTTGTCTAAATGAGACTTTTACTGACTTTTTGCTTGTAGTTTTAATACTTTTATCGACAAATAGTGTATTTTATGAAATGACAACATTTTATTCGTTTAGCATGGTTATGTTTTATGTCAACAAGAGATGAATAACCACGATAAACATTGGCTCATGATTATACCTTCATTTTCTGTTGTCTTTGTTAAAAGCACATTGTGTAACAAAACATGATGCTTCTGCTGAACCTGGCTCACTGAATGCGTTTAAGATTATCTTGGGTCCCATTAGTACAGATTATAGGACAAATGTCATTGGAAATGCTCAGATATATACGGTAATAATATCGATATAAAGTTTAAATTTTTATTTTAAAAAACAACACTTAGCAATTTGATAAAAACGGGATAATGATATTTCAAATGTCAGGCAAAACGTATTGTGATTGATGGAGAGTACAACCCAGACAGTGGAATATCGGATATAGGCATGATTGAGTTAAATGGACAAATCAAGCTTTCAGAAACATGTGCAGCCGGTCTGCTTTCCAACTAGATCTGTGGCAAATGCTCAAGTTCGGCCAGGGATTCCTGGAGAGGTACATGATTGCTCACATTGAAGTTGATTACTTTGAGATGTGCTACTAAAATTGTAGCGTGAACGTTTATTTTTTAAACGCAGGTACCCATAATTAGAAATGACCAACTAGTATATCAAGAAATATTGCAACTTCCCGTGGTGGAGTTGGGAAAGTGCATTAAAGAGTGTGACATACCACCAACAAATACAGAGTTTTGTGCATCAGGTATAGGTAGCTTATGCAAAAATTAAAACGAAACTTAATGTTATTAAAACATAAATAGTTCATGGCCCATGATTAATGGGCATGTGTGGTTTTAATTTTCTTTAAAATAATTTTGAATTAATAAAGGAAACCGTCTAAACGAACTAAATACTGGAAGTGGAATAGTGTTTTCAGCGTTGACCACAAATCCAAAGCGATATTTTCTTCAGGTAAAGCTAATCAAGCTACTGAGATTTTATACTAAATGCGCAAGTTGTACACAGTATTAACGATAACAACTTTGCATATGACATTTTAAAGGGTATTTTAACAAGAGTTGCGGGTGAATCCCAATCCTGCGTTAATCACAACACCTTTACTAGTGTCAGCATTTTTGTGGATTGGGTATCACAAAGTGCACGAAGATATTTCCGACATTCAGCGAGTGAAGGAACAATCAGTAAGGAATCTTTATATAAAATATTTGAAATTTATACTCTTCTCTTGAAAACTGTGGTAAGGATAGAATAATTGAAAGGATAAGAACGATATATTCCAGCAGTCACCACCACCAACAGAGGAGCCTTCTCTCCCACAATCAGCCCAACCACCAGTAGAAAGCATTTTAGAGCCGGCTCCAGCACTTGTTGAGATAAGTCAACAGGTTGATAACGCTGAGACATTTGGGCCAGGTCAACTGAAAGATTATTCTTAATTTTAAAAATAAAATTCCTACTTGATACATACTAACAATAAACTAAACTTTACGCCTTTTAAATGGACTTTAGAATACATTAAACTGGGATTGGAAAGACATAATGCATACCGACGAAAACATCAATCCCCTCCAGTTCAAATGGATGCAATGGTAGATTTTCACCTTAAGATTTTATTAAGATCATTTTAGTGAAATGAAATGTTAACTAAATTGTTTTTCTTTTGAAGCTGACCAAAGAGGCTCAGGAGTGGGCAGAACATTTGCTTCGAGAGAACAAATGGGAATTTGCAGAGGGACAAGAATATTCTCAAAATATATTTCAATACTTTGGCAAAGTTCAGCCAAACGATGTGATTCGGAAGGCGGTAGATAATTGGTACGAGGCCATCTCAAAATACAATTGGAACAATCCGGAAGCTTCCACCTTTAGTCAACTCGTTTGGAAATCTACAACGCATATTGGGATTGGCGTAGCAAATAAAGGATCTAAAAGCGTGGTGGTGACAAATTACTGGCCAAAGGGCAACATCTACAACATTGGTCCCGGGGATCGTGGCAAATACTTCAAAGACAATGTACTGCCTCCAAACTCACTGACATTGTCATTCAAAAACGATGAATCGGTGGATGACCCACTACAAAATAAATAAATAAACTACTGGTGGTTTTATGCTCATTTATTATGCTAATTAACGTGTGGCTTGCGTGATTACTTGTCATTTCAGTTTTATCTTGAGACTTTTTGCTCCTCGTTGTTTTCACGGGTAAAAATGATGGTTATGATTGTGTGAGTTTTTCCTATGTACATTATTGTGTGTGTTGTATTCTCGCGTTTCAAAGTGTACAAAGAAAAATGTTTCATGAACAAAAAAACTGTTACGTTTACGTAGTATTA
>JAANSP010003171.1:0-11686 GCA_036850745.1 Homidia socia
ACTGTGTCAAAAACTTTTTTTTGCCATTTTACTTAAAAAATATATTCAAGTGAGGTTGAAAAGTTTGTTAGCTTGACCATTATTTTTATTGTTCACTCACTGTATCATTTTCCTATTTCGATTTCACATCTGTAATTAGTCATAAATCTTTTTTTTTAATTCTGCTACTAGTAAGCTTTTAAAAGTTCACTTTTCAATCAGAGTCAAACGCTTCAGAGACGCAGTGGAGCAAAGGATTTATAGTTGGTGGTGGAGGTGCTCTCCCTCCCCTTTAAGAATAATTTTGCTCTTTAAGGGGAAAAATCCAATCACAAAAAGTAAACATTAAAATTGAAAAAAAAACTAGCATGCGGAACGCAATTACATACTTGCATGGTGAAATTAATTTAGTAGGTTGCTCGAAAATATCAGCAAATGGATAGTACATTCCATTTCCCATTATTCGCTCGTATCAATTTATTATTCTTTTTACAGACATCATATAATAGTAGTGCTACTTCCTTTTGCAATTTGCAAACAAGGAGCAAAATAAAAATACCCATTTCGCCACGCACAATTCACCGCATTTGAAATTAACCATGTGTGTGTGTGTGTTTGTAGCATTTTCTCAATGTAATCCACCCCTTCTGTAAAATCTGTACATCCGCCCGTTTCTTTATTTATTGTTGTAAGTGCATTATTAAATAGGCATTATTATCATTTTCATTTCATGCAAAAAAATGTGTCACACATAATAATTTTCATCCGTTTCACAGATTATGATGACTGCATAATATAGTATTGAAAATTGAGAATGATAATACTAAATATAGTTAATGTCATCATCATAAAAACATCTCGTCGTAAAAAATGTTTTTTTGTACTTGTGTATAAATATGCATGCATTTGTTTGTTGGGTATGTACAATATTAAGACTTTATCTTCGCAGCGACGACGACAGCTGCTGCATTTTAAAAACTATTTTAAATGGCAAATTTGTTTGAGGCTAGCAATTGTAGCCGCAGCGTCAACATCATCATCATCGGCACAAGACGGAGGGAAAAAAAATGTGTCACACATAATAATTTTCATCCGTTTCACAGATTATGATGACTGCATAATATAGTATTGAAAATTGAGAATGATAATAATAAATATAGTTAATGTCATCACATCATCATAAAAACATCTCGTCGTAAAAAATGGTTTTTTTGTACTTGTGTATAAATATGCATGCATTTGTTTGCTGGGTATGTACAATATTATGACTTTATTTTCGCAGCGACGACGACAGCTGCTGCATTTTAAAAACTGTTTTAAATGGCAAATTTGTTTGAGGCTAGCAATTGTAGCCGCAGCGTCAACATCATCATCATCGGCACAAGACGGAGGGAAGAGAAGAAGTAGCAGCAAAAGTGCACGAGGACAAGGCAATTTAATGAATTTTACAACCACATTAGCTAGCAGAGCAGTAACATCAACATCATTCATGAATGACTGCATGATTTGATTATGATGATGAGAAGAAGGAGGAGGAGGATGCCATCATCCTCATCTTTATGCATTCCAAAATTTATATCCAAGAAATGGGAGCGGTGTGGTGGAAGGCATAAAGTGAACAAAAACTTGTCAAACTTGCATTAATTTTTCGCAAGAGTTGCTGCTGTCATAAAGAATTTTCAGAGTTGCTTCATAGTTGGCAGTAATAAAATATTAAAAGTAGTAGTAATAATAATTTAAATTAAATGTGACTTTTTTCTGTGTATTCATGATGAGATGATGATGATGTCGAGTGCAGAATGAGGCATCATCCATCATCAACAATATATTACATAGGCAAAAGTCAACAGTTTCCTGTAAAAAGTGATAAAAAAGAGTTCAGCCCGAAGTTCATGCTAATAATCAGCATCTCTCACTACTACGGAAAAACAAGAAGAGCCAACAAACAAAACAAAGTCACGAAGAAAGAAATATACAATATTGTGAATTATTATTATGATGATGAGCTACACTTGTTTTAATGTTATTCTACTTCCTTTACCCACGATACCACCAGCAGCAGCAACAGAATAGTACTGCTTATTACCATTCAAGTCATCTGCAGTGATGACGATACTATTATTTATTATGTCATAACATGATAATTGTGTATTAACTTTTAATTTTATACCATTACAATTTTTGATGCTGATGATGAGAAAATTATCATGTCAATTATTTATGTGCGTGTGTGGGTGTTTGAAAAAAATGTTACAAGGAATTGTGCACATACATAAATGAAAAAATGTCCAGAGTCCATCTGCTCCTAATGTGAATATGGAACACACGGAACAAAACACTACAAAAATGAAGTTAAAGTTAATACTGTATTTTTTATTTTTCTTCTTGCGTGTCTTTTTGTAAGTCTGTTTCTCGTGATAATATTTTTATCACTGAATGCCTGACACAGTCATCATAGTCTGCGCCTCTCTTCCTTTCTTTAGAACATGCTATAATGTTGATTATGGCAATAAAAACAGTTCTGTGGAATTTTCTGAGCAATGCATTTTTTATATAGCAGACGAGCATTTTTTGTATCCAAATCTTGTTGTGAAACAATTTGTAGATTTAACAATTTTTTGAAAATTTTCCTTCTCCCTGGGAAAAACAAATAAATACATTGGCTGGAGTTGTCCGTCAATGTTGATAATTAGGCGAGATGGGACAGAAAAGGAAGCAAGAGAAAATGTCAGTGTTCTGTGTAATTTCTTTATGATGATAACACTTCTTGGTTAATCATCTTGTTTTAAAGTAGGCCACAGTGGGCTTAACAATATCCTCATTTACACTTGGGATTATTGCAGTTGGTCTCGTTGATATAAACAATTTGGAAAATATAGTTACCCGAGACCATGCATCATATCTACCCAACCGAAACAGATAGGAACTGCGTGTGTATGTGCAGTCATCAATTCAATGAAAATTTAAGCAGTATACCCCACCATAAAAGTGTTAGTCGTCTTGATGTCCTTCACATTCTCAATTGATCCATCATCAGTATAACGCATATTTCGTCATTTCGTTAAAAACATCAATAACGCTTAATATTTAAGTAGAATAAAGTAGTTTTTGTTGGTTGGATGGATGTGTTTAAAACTGATAAATCAATTATTCATACTTATACATTATGTCATTCTCATCGATCCGTACTGCATTGCACTGTAAAGAAAAAAAAACAGAACATTGCCGGAACTGTTGTTCCAGTTTTTGTCCTTTTTCTACTACGGAGCTCTTCCTCTCGTTTCAACTTGATTTTCTAAAGAATTGTACAACTGTGCTTGTCGTCATAACTATTATTAGAAATTAGAATTATACACTATCGCACATGAGCTCAAGAAGACGTAGTACAATATTCTCATTATAAAGACATTGACCTGGTTTTTCATGAATCACGATGTACATTTCTCACTGGAAAAAATAAACTCCACGCGGACAAGACAAAGTACATACAAGATGGAAGAACTGGATTACTTAAATACGTTAACAGTATGCATACTATACAAGCAAAGACTAGATTCAAGGGAGAAGATAAAATGAATAATTATTACCTTATCTGTAGGAATGTTCCGATTAGATCCCATTTTCTCACACAATACCTCGTCCACTCTCAATATTTTCTCCTCAATGATGACGGATTATATAAAACGACTTGTTTCTCTCAGTAAAACTTCCTATATTAACAGGATTTGTAGGTAACCTTACTCGAAAGCTACTTTTATTCTTTCTAAATAATCAGACTTATTTCTTGGAAATATTATTTTATTTTTTAATAAAGCTAATATTTTTTTAGAAATAATGACGCTAATGAGATTCAATAAATAAAAAGATTTTTCTAATTTTAAGATTGGAAGAACAACTGGTTTTCGAATTTTTGATTTTGATATTTGAGAAGCACAATATTAATTCGTAGTGGCAATCGCAGAGAAAAAAGCTGAAAGAATAGATTTTTAATTTCTTTTCTTTTTAATGACTAGAGATCACTTGGTGACGAACCAGCCACAACAATACACCAAATTATTTTGAAGTACTTATTTTAGTTAAAAAGAAGTAGAAAAAGAAACAATTCAGATCACTTTTTTGTTTATTTTTGCACTTGACAAGAAGACTTGCTCGTCGTTCACTGATGATGGTGGTGGTGGTACTTTGGATACTAAAAAATTTTAAAATTGGCACAGTAGACTGACAATGAGAAAAAGTATTCTCGAATGATGATGATAAGCTGTTGTAGGAATTTGATATAGGTGGAAAAATAGGTGGGTTGTTAAATGATGGTAGCTGTAGGTAACCGATAAATGATCAGAATTCGGAACTTAAACAGTCTCTATTTTTCTTTAGAAAGTGAGACAGTGGAAGATCCTCCAGTCGGGATTTTATTTTGTTCAGTTTGCTGAAAAGAAGAGTAGAAAAAATGTCATCAATATATCTCTGTACAAATATTATATTGGGTATTGACATAATATCGACAAGCCTTAGCAAAAATTACGCATATATTTAAACTGCACTGCATATGTGTGTGTTCAGCAGCGAATAAAAAGGCAGAGTATATTTATTAAGCGTATACATAAATACATTATTATTTACAAAAAAATAAACTACAACGACGACAAAACTGATGACCATGTTGACATGACGATGTCAAGCGGCATACAAACATTCATTCATTTTTGCTTATTCACCCAATTTAGTTCATTGCAATTGCCAAGAGAAAAAAATTATCTTTTAAAAAACAAAAAATATAGAATAATAAATGCAGAAATATGCAGTTGTAACAAGTTCAAACTTAAAACTATCGAGTTTTTTTCATCATCATCATTTCTCTTCTTAAGAAAAAGCCAGTCTGATCATCGACATTTATCATCATCAGAACTGCATTGAAGAAATATAAATCAATAATAAATAATTATGAAAACTCCTTTTTCTTGTTTTGAAAAAAATAATGCTGCTACAGAGAGAAATGAAAAGCCTCGTTTTCATTAATTTAATAATAATAAAATTGTACATAAAGTTTTAGTAGAAAAGGAATAGTATATCAGTGGAGGTGTTGTGGTGCAGTACCGATCTTTTTAGCAGCAATATTTTCAGTTTTCCTATAAAAATGTTAAATTGAAAGAATCTTCAAAACAGTGCAGTACTTTATCAAGCTACAGACATACATACCGCTATTTTGTTCATTTTCATTCACCATATTCACAAAATATATAAATGATCCCCATAAGCAAGTGTTGGTGCAATAATAAATGATGATGAGGATGAGTAGCAGAGTGAATGACTGATAACGAATTAAAGTTTGCAAGAGAGATGATATTATTATATGCAGTACTTTATCAAGCTACAGACATACATACCGCTATTTTGTTCATTTTCATTCACCATATTCACAAAATATATAAATGATCCCCATATAAGCAAGTGTTGGTGCAATAATAAATGATGATGAGGATGAGTAGCAGAGTGAATGACTGATAACGAATTAAAGTTTGCAAGAGAGATGATATTATTATGATGATGATGAGATCACAACATACATCAGCAGCAAGGGTTCAGTATTAGCATTAACTCTGTTACCTACTGACTCACTACCACTGATAACGTATTTAATTGAGCAGGTTGCGTTATTGCGTTTTTTTCTTCTTATCTAGCCTAGCCTCCTCCTCCTACACATGTACGCAATTTAGCGTAAAGCGTAATAATGCAATACAACCTTAATACTACACATGTATTTTACCACCGATCATGATGAAAATATGTATTCAATTGAAAATAGTTATGATGGAATGATGACGATGAATGGTTTTTTGAAGATACATGTGTATTTTGTGAAAAAAAGAAGATAAAACTGTAACATCAAGAGAGAGAGAGAGAAAAAAAACAGTAAATGGTAACTACTGTTTGACTAACTACTATATAACTAATTATTTTCCCGAAATCCAAAAGCCAAATACTACATTTGACATGACAAAATGGGATCAGTAATTTTATAGTTGATAATGTGTGGTATCAGTCAAGTTAACCCACCTACAGTTCGATATTGTGATACGCATAAAATCATACGCACATGAAACGCTCTTTAGTTTATCTGCTTATATAGCCAAAGACAAGAAAATTGGTCATGTTTAATATAAAAAAGTAACACGNTTCGATATTGTGATACGCATAAAATCATACGCACATGAAACGCTCTTTAGTTTATCTGCTTATATAGCCAAAGACAAGAAAATTGGTCATGTTTAATATAAAAAAGTAACACGCAAATAATTGGAAAAGTATAGCATCAGTCAAACAAAATACGATGCAAGTACAAAGTGTACCAGCCGTGTCAACAGGATTCATTCATCTGCCAATTTGTGATCCGTCACACCACTCATCGTCGTCATTAGTAAGCCAACCGTTATCATTATCACTGGCACGTACCCACCAATCATCAACATCGGCAATGGTAGGCAGACAAAGACAAAAATGGTGTTGTGCTGCTGTTATCACGAAAAGTAAGTATGCTTAAATAAACAAAAACATAAAATTACAAGCAGAAAAAAGTGCAAAGTGGCTTTTGGGTCTTTGCTCTATATTATTAGCCCATTCATTCATCATCATCATCATAATATCAATATTATTACTACTAGAACCATTTTGCAATAAAATCACGAAAAGTAAGTGTGCTTAAATAAACAAAAATATAAAATTGCAAGCAGAAAAAAAGTGCAATGTGGCTTTTGGGTCTCTGCTCTATATTATTAGCCCATTCATTCATCATCATCATCATAATATCAATATTATTACTACTAGAACCATTTTGCAATAATTAATTCAATTCTGCAAACTATTTTATAGTCGGTTGGTTTCGCTTAGTTAGCCTAGTAGTAACGAAGTAACGCATTTACATCCATTTTTTCACATGTGGATTTTTTATTGTAATTAAATAAACTATGCTGCTGCCGTTGTTCTACAATGATCTCGTTCCTATACTTAAGTACGCCCAGAAAAATTAATAGGGGCACCCCACACTTTTGAACAAATAACACCTGAACTGCTTCTTTCTGTGTGTGTACCAACACCACTTTTTGTACTTTTCGGATGCAGCAGTGCTGTATAGCATAAATGCATCTTAAAGTATTTTTGCATGATCCTCATAACCTCATCATCAGCGTCATGATCAGGATCACTCTAAAAAGCAGAACGTAACAGGTTCTGAGTTTTTTTTCCTTTTAGCTTACTTAACTGAGCTCTGCATAATCATATATTATTATTATCATGCGTATGAACACACTCAAAAAGTAGAGGGCGAGCAGCAGCAGAATAATAATATATTTTTATGCAGCTGCAAAAAAACTGCAACAAGAACAAGAAGTACAGAATTGTTTAATCTTAATTACCTAGCTTATTTTCTTTAAAAACACAATTCTAGTTAGTAATGCTGCTGATCGCCTGCTTACTGTATAATCTAGCGTTTTTTGCCATTGCATGCAACTAATGCACATAAAGCCAAATAATAACTATTATATAAACATTTTTTTACTATGTAGTGCTCTGTTGCTTTATAGTTTAATTTAATTTTGCCAATGTAACGTTTTCTTATTTTTTTATTGTTGTTGTTTATTAGTGTAGCAGTGAGTGATCCTTTTTACCTGCTCACCTACTTCCCTTGAAATATATACAAGAGAACAGACGAAGTGGGGAAGGAATTCCTGAATTCTCAGTAGTATTTTAATAGAGCACTTGATAGTTAACTGGTATATATTTTTTGTACATTGATATTTTTAATATGCAATTATGAGTCATAATAAACATGGTCATTAAATGTATGCTGTCATAATAATAGTCACGACGGCGATTACCAGCCAGACAGTGAGGAAACTTGTATCGGTACCCTATGTATGATATGATAATTAATTGATAATATTTTTATCTATTAATCTGCTATCCTCGTTTTTGATTACTTAAATATTAATTAACATTTCTTTTTTGTTTAAAATGTATGCAATGACCACTACCTAGCTATTTATGTATAATATTGTCTTTTGTCTCTTCCGAGTCATTAAATATTCAATCGTTTTTTTATTACAGTAATTTTAGAATTATACTAATTACTATTATAGCAGCAGTAGCAAAAAAGATGAATGACATATAAATGTGTTGTCTGGTGATGATGATTTATTGATTTACTTCCGCAGCGGCAAGACAAAAAAGATTGTAGCCATCATGAAACGTAATGTCAACAATCTTTATTAGTTACTGACAATAATAATTACTGTCAACGTCATCCATTTTTAATGTTGGACAACACAATGTGTACAATCTGTGTCCTTTTTTTTGCTCTGCTCAGCTTTTAAAAAACCAAAAAGAGTAGCAATTCTCAAAAGTGTAATAGAACAGAAATGACCATGACATCCAACTACATAATATACAGGCGTTTACTACGTTTAATCTTCATTGCCGTCGCCATACTCGCCATCATCAACAAATCAAAGTGACTCCCGTCACTTTTATGTTCACCGAGACTATTTATAGTCTTATATAGGTTATCAATACTGAGATCAGCAGCAGCGTCGCCATAATAGCATGTTCCATGGCATGTAAGAACTATTTATTCGTCAAAAGAAAGGAAAAAAAAACATTATTCCGGGCAACAGCACACTTCCAGTCGGTATATAAGAGAAACCGTAATAGTATAAGTGTGACGAAGGAGACGACGACGACGGCCAGTGACGGTTGTATAAATAACAATGCAGGCATTTTTTTTAATAGGTTATCAATACTGAGATCAGCAGCAGCGTCGCCATAATAGCATGTTCCATGGCATGCAAGAACTATTTATTCGTCAAAAGAAAGAAAAAAAAACATTATTCCGGGCAACACCACACTTCCAGTCGGTATATAAGAGAAACCGTAATAGTATAAGTGTGACGAAGGAGACGACGACGGCGGCGAGTGACGGTTGTATAAATAACAATGCAGGCATTTTTTTTACTTTACTGTAGCAGCCAGCAGCATGATGATGATTATAATATGATGAGATGAGGATGGTGACCTTCAACCAGGTCTCGAGACTACCCATATTTTGGAGTGCTACCACTGGTGGTGCTGCTGCTATACTCTACTACTTTTGGTTCCAAGCAAGAATGGACTTGGAACACGGGATACGAACTTTGCATTGCAATGGAACTACTGCTGCATATTATGCTTAGGCAGGTGGGTACTTATAGGCATACATACTATGCCGCTGCTGCTGTTTCATGCATTATCGCATTGCATGCTGCTCAGTGCCAAGGTAAAGGTGTCATGGAAATGGGTATAAAAGTAAGTAAGGTGGTGGGGTGGACGAAATGATGAAAGAATGACGGGAAGAGGAAGAAATTATTGCACTGCAGATTTTGCAAAGTAGAGAACAGAAAAGGATTGCTTGAATGATTTGCTGCTGTTATCAATTTAGAGTAATTAGGGCTTAACTTGTTAATGAGGGATTATAGACTGACCCTAACAACCACCATTATAACAATAATATTCCTAAATCCTAACTTATGTACAGTTCTGCTATAAATAGCGACGATATTATTGGTACCACTTAGTACTATCATTTAATTTCAACAAGGTAATCATCATCAATAGCAAACGATCACATTCACACACACATACACACACAACACACGCATAGGCAAATATACAAAAGCAAAGCACCCAACAAGCATGCTAAATGTCAGCAGCTAATTGCACAAATATTATTTACGGCGTGCTTAAAATTTTACACAGAAAAAGAACATACCAAAAAAGAATACGGACGAAATATATTTTTTCTTCTTTACCACACACACTAATCACACATTATTCATTGCAAGCATTAAAACATTTATCAAGTAACAACGTGTCTAGCAATTTTGATGCAATGTCAGAGCAGACAAGAAAACTCTTTTTTTCTTTAATAAAAAAACTCTCTCACTTTTCACTCGTCCTTCTTCAAGATGAATTGATTGATTTTGTTACATCTGCTGGATTGCTTTGGTCTCCAAAATTGTTTCTTTGATTGACGATTCCCCTTTGGTTTTGTTTACTTTTTCTTCAAAAAAACTTATCGCCTCCTCAGTTTTAAACAACTACCACCATGGAAAGAGCAAATATCATCACGACACGAAAGAAAGATCACCAGAACAAGGGGGAGCCTCCTTCTCCACAGAACACTCAGCTGACAACAACAGCACAAGAACAACAGTCTGCCGTCGTCTAGTTTGACTTGAACTTGAACAATCTGATAAACAGCATTCAAAACAACAACAACAGCACTCTGGGATGAAAAAATCTTCTGCTGCCTTCTACTATCTTTTTTTAATTGTTAAATGGACACTGGTTTTTTAACTTGTTGAAAAAATACACAATTTTTTTCAAAGATTTGGTATTTACTTTTATTCAAATTCGCCGAGAAAACAAAGAAAGATATTTTCTCTCAAAAAATGCAAATAGGTATTATGCAGCAATAATACAAAGACAGAGACGCTTGATTTTGATTTTTGGTAAAAATGCAGAATGTAATGTAATCTGATGCGAATGCAATGTAAAAATGACTATGGTTTTTTAGTGTGATGTGATGATGATGATGATGATGACAACGGACGGGGAGGACCGTTCCTCTTGTTGCCTCAGCGATGCACTACACGATACTGACGAGAGGCTAGCATGTAAACACGACCATAAGGGTGATCCAATCCACTGTGATGATCGTCACTATCCAATAACAGCATTATACAGTGTTGAGAAGAAGGATGGATGCATGCTTGCTTGGTTACTACTTCAAAAGCGTTGTGGATATAGTAATAATAAGGCAGCAGAATATAAGGGGAAAATGGTAAAAACAAAGTTAAAGTATCTTGAGCGAAGCACTACACAAGTTTGAGATATATAGAAAGAAACAAGGACGAGGGGCACACTTCGTCTTCTTGATTCACTTTTTAGAAGGGGACGTATGCACACTCATGTAATGTTATGTTATTTGAAAACTACGCGGCTCTCACCGTTTTGAACTTTGAGGCTAGCGCTGCTATTTGAATATATGCTGCTTTGAAAGTAAACGATAAAATTGTGACTAATGGCGTTATGGGGAGAAGTGAGATGGGCGTTTTGGAAAAGTACATTGTTGGTATTGAAGCACGAAATATTCTATTCCGGTCCGTGTATACGAAGCTCTCTCTCTCTCTCTCTCTCTCTAATTCTAGTCGTTCCCAACAAGTTTTGTTTGTTTCTTGTTGTTTGTATATGTATATGTGCCCTTTTTATATATTTTTTCCTATTTGTTGGTTAGCTAACAGTTAGTCTACAGAGAAAAAAATATATGTACAGCAGCAGTGGCAAATTGTCTTAACAGCCTTGCCATTATGGTAACGATAAGATGTAGTAGGTATTATGTGTGTATGGCGTATGGATGGATGCAATAAAAGAGTGAAAAACTAAAAGAGCCGAAGTGTCACGACGAGAAAGGAACCAGGGGAATGAAAGGTATAACCTTACCATGCATTTTTCTTGAAAAATTCCTACTCTGCACGCACTCACTTGCTTGACTAAAAAAATGCTAGGCTATGGCTTTGATGTGATGTATTTGTTTGTAATGGTAGCAGGAGTGCAAGTTCATGAAGAAAAACGCAGCCAGAGAGGAATGCAATGTAAATGCAATGGTTTTTCACCATTT
>JAANSP010003172.1:0-11685 GCA_036850745.1 Homidia socia
TCTTGGTCTTGAAACTCTTGAGCGAAGACATGCGGACACCCTTGCAAGAGCAATTTCCCGTCCTAAAACAAAATAGTTCCGAGTCTGTTCCAAATCCGTCATTGCATGGCTCGGGTCTGTCTTGTTTCGTAATCTAGTATCCTCAGTCCAAACTGAATCTCTACGTCATTTGCTACATATAGATCCATCAGTTCTTGATCTTTTGTCTTGCTCCTGTTGATAAGATCTCGAATCTCAGGTGGTTGGTTTTCGCAAATAGGAAATAGAGCCTGTTTATACTCTGGGTATTGTAAAGGACCCTGGATCCAATATTTTCCACACCTGTCTAAAACTGCAAATGGCAGAACCATAGTGGAAATCATCAATATTACAATTGAAATAAAGTGAAATTCAAAAAATGTCTTCCGAATCTTGCCTTGCTCCCCCAACTTTGGTATCTTCATCATTTTCATATACAATGGTTCCAATTCGTAAAGTGGTCGTGTGAGAATCGATAATATCCTCTTTGTAACCTGGGTTTCGATCCAAAATCCAAAACCCTGAATTGGATTAACAACAATCTTCCCTGTCACACTCAATCTACATATCGCATCTGTAATAGCCATTGAATAGTGGAGCTGGATATCTGATTGAAATAGGAATGTATTTGGAAGACAGACATACGCATAAACTGTTGTAGAACTGTCATTTGTTTCCATATATTTCTCCACCATGGTCACCCGAAATTGTTTGTAGAAAAACATTAAATCACCCGAAATAGTAAAAGATACAATTCTCATTTGATCATGGTTGGTTCCTTTGATCCAAGGCCCGATTTGAATGTCATCGTACCCAGAATTCTTCATTAATTGGAATCTTTGGGACGAGTCACTTCCAAACAGTGCAGATTCCAGAAATGATGAAGAGAAGAATGTCCTGTTGAATACTACTATGGGAAGAGGAAATATTTCTGAGCCACTATATCCAGGTACATGATTGTTGTCTTGATCCTTTGTACTGTCGATTGATCGAGATTCTTCGCTACGACTAGATGATGAAAAAATTCCATTGGAATCATTCTGCTCAATTGCTTTATGTAATTCCAGGGTTCTCTTGTTGGAAAACGATGAGCGTATCATGTTCAGGATCAGAGATAGAGGCAGGCAAATAAAAAAGTAGATAAGATAAATAGCCATGCATAGTTTCTTGTGGAACCGAGATTTCAATAGCGTCAGGGAACGTTTCCAACTAATGGAGCCATTGATTGCCACCGAAATTTCCAGCTTAAGAAAATATGATGAAATAAACCATCAGTATTGTATATTTGGGACATCGATTAGGAAATATTTTACCGATCCTACAATACCGAAATATCATTATCAATATATTGTCTACAACAGTATGAATTGGCATCATTACATTTTCGCTCTCCGAAAGCTGTACCATGATTTGTATTCATATAATCGGTTGGACACGTGGTCTTTGAATCGAATTCTCGAAATTGTAGATTTTTTCGACTGTTTCAACAACCACATTTTGGGAGCCACAAGAGGTTGGAAAGACACTCAATTGTTTATTTCTTGTTTATGTAAAGAAATGGCATCAATCCAAGAAACTCTGAGGAAATGGAACAGTAAAGGTCGGTCAGACATGTTTTTCTATCTATATTGGCTTTATCGAATCCACCAGATATTTTGGGTTTATTGTTGGAACATTTCTTCAAGGAGTAGAGAAAGCAATTCTATTCTCGAAAGCCAATTTGATAATCTTATTTCGGAATATTTCAAACTCTGTTCCCCTAGACCAAAAATAGTAAATACTGTCATGTTTTTGGTCTTGCATATTTGTATTAATCCACAACCTTTACCAAATGCTTTGGACAATGAATCTTTATTGACTAGATTGTTTGCACGACTGAAAGATACGTATTTGGAAACGGATGGAGAATGGACCGAATTCAACAATATTTCAGAAGTGGTATACAATCAAATGAGTGAAACATGTCAGAAAATCTACACCAGCCACGTCTGGTCTTATTTTGGACAATTGATTGAATCGTGTCTGGATACGGAACATGTGTGTTCGATTCTAAGAAAATCGGTTTCCATGTGTAAAGTACATTATACATGGCCAAGCTCGACTTTTATTTGGATTGTGTATGGATATATGAAAAGGGCAAGATTTTGTTTTGAATTGGACAAGGAGGAATTGAGTTCATGGGACAATACCAGCACAGGAATCGTATCTCTATTTCTATCGCTATTAGAAATCCATGTTCAACAGGTCTATCCCATTTCCTTTTGTCCGTATCAAACAATACAGAGATATAGAAACGAAAGTACTGAGAAGCAGTACAAATCGGTAGAAAGTGCACTCAACGGAATATTTTCTAGGTTTCGGTCATGGATTCCGTCGAATACGTGTGTATATCAAGAGTTTATCAACCAAGACAAATTCACTGTCAAATCATTGGCAAACATGTACATGTTCTTTTCATATTTGGTTAGGTTGCTGGTATCTTCAGAAACATTGTTGAATACAGCCATTTTCACCGTTTGTTCGATAGTCAACATCCAAAATCCCAAAATAAGCGGACCAGATCCAGAACACATCAAGATTGATTGTCAATTTCTCTTTAGTAAATACATGTTCAGACTAATAAAGAATTTGGTAGAGTTGGGGGCACCAGTCAATTTGGTAGAGAAGCCATTGACACTTTTATTTCAGCAATTTGATTTTCAACAGCAGATGTTTTCAGATAATGAAAGGAAAAGAAACAAACCCGTTTTACCTATTCTATTCCAGCATCACCATATTCGTTCCAAAAAAGAGGTTGAGCTTGAGGAATTGAGGGTAAAATATTGGGTGAGTGAGAAAGAGAGGGAAATATTTGTTCAAAACCAATTCCGAGTAGAAAAACTATTGATTCATGTACTTGAATCCATCACTCTTCTCTATCGAATGAACCATCTATTACTTTTCTCGTTGTTAAATGAAAATTGGTTAAAATGTCTAGATACCGATAGCTTTAGTAGTCGAACGATCAGAACAGAAACATTGACAGTTCTTTCCAAGCTAATTGAACAAAAAGATCGATTTGAATATAAAAGTTCCGAATTCCTTCATGAAATAGTCCATCTCAAATACCTACATGGAATTATCTGTAGACTGCCCAAGACTGGATTTCAAGAGGCATCGAGATGTGATATAGGTTACGAACAATGGTGTTTGGTGTTCAAACTTCTCATGTGTTTGATCACGATTGTTGTAGAAAATCGGATTGTGGATTGGACATTTTACTTTGACATTTATGGAATTGGGTCTGTCAGTTTTCAGAGCGACACCGAGATTTACAGTCGAGAAATATGTTACCGATTTACCCACAATTTCCTATTACATGTTTATTTGGAGTCTTTGGAACACAGCATTAGGGATCAAATTATTCGGACGTGGATGATGATGGTGATGGAGAAAGAACCTATTATCATAAATGAATTCTCGCAACTTGTTTTGGAAAAGATTTTCAAGATCAATGTAAAAGGTAATATGGTATTATTTGACACGTATCAGCAGAGACTTGTCTATGTGGATTTGATTGTTCCGCAAATATCCGCCATGCTTTCGGATCAAGAAATTGCTTCACAACTACATGCCATGCTAAAATATGGGTATTCTGTTTTAGCTGGTAGACATGATGACTGTTCGTATTACTATAGCGTCCTTCGAATCCTAGTCAAACACATGCCAAATATTTTCTACATCTCCGCCAAGAATGGATCGTTGCTAGAACTAGTTCTAAAATGTCCTGGAGACGGATGGCTCCCGTTTGATAAAATTCTGGATTCACTTTCCAGATTGGATTATTCCAAAAGTATAGTTTCAAGAGGAATTGATCAGATACTAGAATCCATCTATAATACCACCACTTCCCAAACCAATTCAGATTCTTATATGAAAAAGCTAGCTCTTTTATTGTCTAGAAGCGATCGTGATTTTAGGATGTTGATTCTCAAAACCCACATGGAAAAGTACCAGACTTGTCCTCAGCTTTTGGAGCCCTTTTTAGTTTTTTGCAAACATTGGATATCAGTACTAATTTATCAAATTTATTGTCTTGATACTTTTCATGACCAACTATCTTTCCTGTACACCATCTTGGCGCCAGCGATTTCACTAATTCAGAACACCAGGGTTACTAACAAAGTCTACGAAAGTTGTTTCCAGATCATGTCAGGAATTCTATTAATATCTGATTCATCGAACGACTGTTATCTATCTCGGAACTTGGAAGATTGGTCAACATATTTTTGCAGAACCAGTATCCAACTATTTGGGCAAGAAATTTCGTCAGCATTGGAATTTCGCATGTTAGTTTTTTGGAGGTGTCTTTTGAAATCCAAAGTCGGTTTCTCCGAGAATTTGGAACAGCTAGCCGGAACTGTCGGTGTGTACAACCTGCGCCAAAAGGGATTTTCTAGGTTTGATCCTCAAGTTTACTACAGTTCAAATGCTATATAAAATAAAAAACCCGTTCTCACTTCCTACATGGATACACCAGAGAAAAGGTCACATGAAGACAATAAAGAAGTAGCATCACCAATGTCACCCACATGGAAAATACTGGGGAAAAAACCGGAATTGGCGAATCTCGGTAAAAAAGATATTGCTTTTGTTACAGAGTCCTTTTCTACCCAGCTGAATTTAAAGGGCTCGAGATCTGATAATGCATCCAAGGTTTACATGGAACTGGTGAAGCCAACAGGACTAAACACTTTTAGTCAACTCACACCAAAGAAACACGAAAATCCACCCAAAACCATTATTTCTCCACTCAAATCTCCACCCATCAGGGTGTCTAGACCTTTAGACGACTCGAATGAGCATGATCCAGATATACTAAAGATAATTTCGTCGTCTCCCAAAAGAGAAACGAAAAAAGGAATGTCGACCTTTGATACTATCAATTCCATAAGCTCATCCGGATCAAATATATTCTCACCAAGTTTTGTACATGACGAAGATATACCCGAATCCGATTCCATTTCTTTCGACGAATCAATTGATGAAGAGTTGTATGAGGCCGTCATGTTTATTATATCACTCCCAGCGAAAGCCAGTTTTTCATATTCCAAACTTTTGAAGCAACCATCCTCCCCTAGACTTACATTGGTTTTGGATTTGGATGAAACGTTGGTCCACTGTATGATAGGAAAATTTGAAAAGAGTGATCATTCTTTTGTACTCGATGTTCCGGGAAGATTGAATTCACCTCTTCATATTTCCGTCCGTTGGAGACCACATCTTTTCGAATTCTTGAAATCAATTCAAAGACGATATGAAATCATTCTCTTCACAGCCAGTCAGAAAATATATGCCAATACGCTTTTGGATGTGATGGATCCGAACCATGACATTTTTGACCATCGATTGTTTAGAGATTCGTGTAGGTTGATCAACGGTTCCTTTATCAAAGATCTGGATGTGATAACTAGAGATCTATCCACCACTATTATTGTCGACAATGCACCACAGGCATACGCATACAATATATCTAATGGGTACCCGATTCCCAGTTGGTACGATAATCCAAAAGATGATGCACTACTTGACTTGCTTTCCTTCCTGGACGAACATTTCCAAGAAGGTATTGTTACAGATATTCGAACAGTTATCCGAGAGAAATTTCCTCTCTACAAAACCGTTTCAAAATACAAACAAATGGATTTTATACATCGATCCAGCTGTTTGACAGGCGAGTTCTAAATAAACATCAAATATATTTTGAAGGAAATGTTGCAGAGATTATAAATAGATAAGAACCAACGAATCCTGACAGATGAACAACTGTCAAGATGTCAGTAACCAATTTGTTGTTGAAAATACCTGATGTTCTGTTTCCTACAGCACCAATGCAAATGACCAACAACCCCACAATCTCCAATATAATGGACAACAAAAGAAATAGAAATGTGTAAAAGCACATATCAATCCGAATAAATAGACTACAACACTGTTCTCGATTGCAATTTTGGTCCCTAAGCCTTTTCACCAGTCTTTTCTTGATCTTTTTCAAGTTGGACATGACTATCGCCACAAACACTGAAAGAACAAGTGTTTCGAACTGAAGAACAAAAAGTGGAACCACAATGCTGGGAATTGTTCTAGTCTGAAGGTAAAGGTGCAGAACAATGACGATCACTCCACACACAAATGTCAACAATAACCCCACCACAACAACTATTCCGGAATTTTTCCCTTTTCCTCTTCCCTTGAAAGAAAAGTAATACCATTGTTCAAGACCTGCAAAAATTCCCAGGTTTTTGGTCAACCAGGCCAGATTATTCAAAATATCCAGTCCAGTGAGAAGCTTTTGATTGATTTTCCATATTTCCCGAGGTCTTGTGACAAACCAGTGGATGGGAAGGTTGGGTATTTTGACAATTCCTTCGGTATACCTTATCCACACCATTGTAGAGCTATATACTAGAAACAACCCCATCGAAATCAATAAAAGTAATGAAGATGCTACGGATGTTTTGACAGTATTGGAACTGGAGAAGAGGTGGATAGTCCAAACAAGAAGATGTATCAAAAATATGGATTGACCAACATTCCCCAAATCAGAAAAAAGTGGCATTATCCTGAAACAATCACAAAAGAGCTTTGTTTCGCTGTTGGCGAATCATTGTCTTTTTGTTCTTGGTTTCAGACATTCTTGGTATTTTGAACAATCCGAACAATCGAGACACCGAACCTACATCCAGATTCTTTATATTGAAAATAAATTTGGCATCATGTTCAGTGTAGAAGCGAATGTATGATACAAATGCACGAACGGCCTTTTTCGATAGTTCCGAATCCTCGAGGTTTCTCAGCAAGAGTTGTTTCTCCAAAGATGGTAAAATTGTTCCCACATCCAATACTGTAAATGGAACTTTATGAACAGTCAATAATTCAAAATATGCCGTTTCATTGGGGTAGATATAAAATAGGGCCTTTCCACACTCCCCTAGTCTAGCTGTTCTTCCACATCTATGGATAAACGATTTCGGATCTTGAGGGAGATCGAATTGGACAACCCAGTCAATGCCTTGAATGTCCAGTCCGCGTGATGCTACATCGGTACACAGCAAAACTCCTGATTTGGAGTCTGAAAATTGTCCAAAAATCTTTGCTCTTCTTTTAGGATCCATCTTTCCATGGAGTTTGTAAAAATCCCGATGTTCCACTTGCTCGAATCCTGGTATCACCGTGGAAAAATATGCGACACTGAAACAAGTGGCAAAATAGACAATGGTTTTGGTGTCTTTGTTTGATAAAAAGCTTACAAGATGGGACAGCTTTTCATCTGGTTTTACAATGCAGTAGTGGACAGAAAGAGTGAGTGGTACACGCTGGGCCCGGTTATCTTCCAGATTTTGAAGTTTCACAACTATTTTGATTGGATTTCTTAGTCCAACATTGACAAGTCTCGATAGTTCGTCTGACATGGTGGCTGAGAATAATGCAGTTCTCCGTTGTTTCGGACATTTTGCAAAGATTTGTTGTAATGTAGTTTTGAATCCCAAATCAAGTAGTCTATCGGCCTCATCCAAGACAAGTGTTTCGAGTTCTCTCAAATCCAGTCTGTATTCGTTTTGCAGCAACATGAACAATGTCCTTCCAGGTGTCCCTATCACGATATTGCATCCACCCGCTGATACTAATTTTTGAATGTCCTTGCTAGCCTTGTCCATCCCCACAAATAGATGACAACAGAGATAATTATCTGCATAATGATCCAGCAATTTCGACGCTACAAAATGAATTTGGTTGGCCAATTCTCTAGTTGGAGCAATGATCAACGATCCCACTTGCCTGGAAGACAGTCTGACTGCTCTTCTGTTGAGAATTTCAATTACTGGAACAAGGAACGCCAAAGTCTTACCGGTTCCTGTAATGGCTTCAACAACCACGTCCCTGTATGAAAGAAAATGAGGAACAGCAGAGGCCTGAACCATTGTAGTCTTTGAAAACCCATTCCTTTCCAACGAATCAAGCATGCTCCGAGAAATCGGTGGGTCTATTTCGGCCCATGTGCTACTGAATACAGGTGGCGACATTGGGTGTGTGAACACTACATTGAGATTTTATTAACGGCCTCATGTTGAAGACTAAAGATACTTGTCCACATTTTGTTCAGAGTGGTGCATGAACGTAATCATAGGCCAAGGCAACGATTAGAGAATGTCCTTGTAATTGTTTTTTATTCCAAGTATTATGGTATTATCTTGTTGGGACATTCCTTGACTAGTCGACAATAATCCTTCCAGAGAAAGGCTATTTCTCTCATAGACAGGTCATTCCAAGATCTCAACGACACTATTCTTGTTCGTCTTGATTGAAAAGTTTCGGAGCTTCCTCCTAGCTCCAAAATATAGGAAGCCAAATCCGGATCCACCTGTTGATTCTGTGAAATTTCAGGGTCTTGAACTAGTGAAACCAATCCAGAAATCTAAATAACATTGGGGTCAAAATCAACCTACAAGTATGGCAAGACTGTATTCGTCTGATCCTGTTAATAGTGACTGATTCCTGAAACATTGACAAAATTTGACGTTGGAGACCAAATTGGGTGGATTTACGTACAAGAGCAAAGACACGACCCGTTCCAACAAGGTTTCTACGTCAGAATCATCTTTGGAGACATGTCTACAAAAACAAGAAATCACGTGGATCTTGTCCCTGGGTGACGAAAAATTGTCGATATTTAGCAGATAATCAGTCGCAATTGGATCGGTATCCTTTATCTCCATCCCTTTTTGGAGTTGATAAATGTAATGGCTAAATTCCCTGTCAATCCTATTCTCGGCATTGGAAATCCATTGCGGGGAAATATCGATCTTGGAAAAAACATACGTTTCCAAATCGTTTAGAAATTGAACAGTTTCGTCTCTATTGTCCCACAATCCAGTTTTTTGCATTTCAAATTCAATGGACGGATAGAAGGATCTGAACATTTTTTCCAGAACACACAATGGTTGGTTTCTCTGACACTCGGCAATGAATTTTTTCACCGTTAAGAGAATACCTCGAGACTCTGGCAAACCAAGCTTGATCAAAAACATGTTATGAAAATGCAATTCACAACCAAATCAGATCAGCGTTTGGTTTCCCGGACTACAGTAGAAATTCCATTTACGAATCTGGTTTCGAAAAGCACGTTTGCGTGTTCAAAGAGTCCTTCTTTGAGACTGACAACTATGAATTGACTTTCTTTGAATTGTGTCTTGAATACTTTTCCAATGTTTTGCGTATGTGACATGTCCAGAGCAGAATCAATTTCATCTAAAATGTAAAATGGTGCTGGCTTGAATTTGAGCATTGCCAATATGAGCGAAAGTGCCACCAACGATTTCTGCCCTCCACTCAGCTCCAAAAGACCCTTTGGACACATGGTTCCTAATTGAACACGGATCTCGATATTTCCATTATTGCCTTTGACCAGCCCTGCCCAACTTCCTGGCAATAATTGTGCAAAAATCTCTCCGAAATATCGATTTACCTGGGAAAACGTCCTTTCCAGAGCTTCTTTTTGATACACATTGAGTTTTTCACATGTTTTTGATATCTTTACTTTGTCTTCCTTGATTTTTTCAAGCTGTTTCTCCAGCATGCTCTTTTTCTTTTCCAACGCTTCTATGCATTCCACATACTTGTCCTCTTGTTCATTCATACTTCTTTCTTTCAGGTACAGGTCTAGTTCCAAATATCTCTTTTGATCAGGGCATATTCCGCGTTGTTTCATCTCCTTCTCTACATTGATATCAAGAACAATTTCCTGGATCCGATTTTGGACGGATGTGATTTCGATTTCAAGCTTTTTTTCATCTCTGTTCAGCCTTGCCTTTTCATATTCACGACTTTTGATACCTGTTCTCACAGTCTGTAGTTCGTTGATCAATTTATTTTTGATTAAAATCAGGTTTGGCATCTTTTTCTCGATCTTTTCTCTGTCGCCGATTTCTCGTTCTAATTCTTTGTTTACTCTTCTCTCTTCCTCCTCAAACTTTTGAACCTTTATACCTATTTCCCGGATTTCTTTCTCATCTAGATTTTGTTGGAATTCCACATTTTGTATCCTTTCTATTACACTTTCTTTTTCCTGTGTGAGAATCTGCCGTTCATTTTCTGCATTTTCAATACATCGGTACTCTTCACAAAGTATTTGAAGTGCATTCTTCATATCTTCAATTCGACTCTTAATTTCCTCTAGCTTATTCTTCCCATCACAAGTATACTGAACAAATTCGTGTTCATAAAATTTGATCATTTCCTGGTTGTTCGAAATTAACCTCATTACCTCTTCCATCTCTTTATGTTTGGATTCTACCATTTTGACACTCTCTGTATGTTGTCTATACCCTGCACAAACTGGATCGTTTTGTATCCCTTCCTCCTGCTGTTCAACCAGTTTCTCCCGCATTTCAATCTGAATTTCCATTTCTCTGTGGTTTTTGTATTTTTCGAGACACTCGACGATCTCCTCTAATTCCTTATCTTTCCGCCGTTTCTCTTTTAATAGCTCAGACACCCTTTCAAATGTTTCGAATAGTCCTCGATCCTCAACACTTTTACCTCCGCTCATTATTCCTTTCGGATCATACGTGTCTCCATCGATTGTTATACATTTTATCATCATGGTCTTGTCAAATGCAATCCATGTACCTATATCCTTGTCTTGGCAAACAAGCGTGCCTCCAAATACATATTCAACTGCCGGCAAAAGTTCATCCTCGAAATCCAATAGATCCATTGCCAAATGTACGGTTCCCCTCTTTTTAGCCTGTTCCAATCTTCTTCCATCAATTGTCTTGCTTCGTATCCTGCTTAGTGGAATAATGGTCATTCTTCGCCCTGTCCCTGATTCTAGCAATTTCCTCCCCACATTTTCGTTTTTTACAATAATGTTGCAGAGTTTGTTTCCCGCACATTGTTCAAGTGCTCTTCGCCACTCCAAGTGCTCTTTTTTCACCCTAATAAGCGATCCGAGCACACCTTTTACATCCTGGTTGGAAAAACCTTGATAATCTTCCAATGGAATATTCAACATCCTGATTTCATGATCCAATTCATCTAGCTCTCTTTCCAACCGTCTTTTTAATTTCATCTTGGTTTCAATATCAATATAGTTGGCTCTTTCGGTTTCGAGTCGGTACCTGCTCTTTTGGATTTCAATCTTTTCCTTTTCCAGCATATCCACCTTGCTATCCATGATTTCTTTCCAATGTCCTATTTTGTCCATTCCCTCATTCACCTGGCTCTGGAACCATGCCAATTCTTGTCTAGTCCGTTCCAGCCTTTTTTGGTTTTGTACCAACTTGACCTTTTCTTCCTGTATCAATTTGTTGTATCCTACGGAGCCTCCTGTTTCAGATATCCCCGTACATAATTCGTTATACAATATCTGATATTCTGCCAATTCATTCTTTTTATTGTCAAGTCGCTTCTTTATTCCATGGACATCTGGATCTTGCTTTACTTTTGGTTCCAAACTCCCCAATTTGGCCCGTAAATTTTTTAATTCTTCCAATACGTCCTGATGTGAATCGATCAACAATTGTTTTTGTGTAGACAAACTTGCTATTTCATTTCCCAAGTCTTGTCTTTTTTCATAAAGTAATGCAATTTTCGATTCTTCTTTATCTAAATCACGTTCTTTATCGA
>JAANSP010003173.1:0-11680 GCA_036850745.1 Homidia socia
CCGGCGAAAGCGAGGATGGCGATAGCCTGAAATATGGAGAAGATAATTATGAGAAGTATTCACACAAAAAAACGAGGAAGCGCTGAAAACTACTTTATGGAATTCCTGCTGCCACTACTACTACTTGTAGAAGTGAACTTCAGAAATGTGTTTCTCAGAAATTATGGTAATTTGTGTTATTTACCTTGATCATTTTGATTGTTTTTTGTAAACAAATGCAAAACCAAACTAGATTTTTGCTGTACTGAGGCGAGTACTGGAATGATTTTCTGAGCACACAGCCAAGTCTATTTATACCTGGATGTGAGCTCCATGTGAAAGGATCTTTTGCTTTATGAAACAATAGAAGTGTATGTCTACAATGCAAACAACAATAATAATATTTATTGGTACTAAAAGTTTAAGGGTACAGTTCAGCGAATGCGCTTTACGTTATAATAATAAATGCAGTGCCCTCTCCAAAGGGGTAACCAAATTGTTGTAGTTGTTGTAGCGTCTGCAAATAATGCGTAATGTGTATCGTGGTAAAGGAACCATCATGACGCGAGTTGTGAATGAGTAGCTACAGTGGATATAGCATGCCTGATAAAAAAATTGCAACCTCCGCCCAATAAACATGCTACATTTTATGCTTCATCATACAAATAGGGTTAAATAATGTATCTCCCTTAGAGAATGCATGGCCGATTGTTGTGACTGACGGATCCTATTATTGCATTTTCACTGTTGTACTATATTGGAACTTACAAACTATAATATTCAGGCATGCATGAAAAAAATACTCCAAGAACAGTTATATATTTTAGCGCAGCTTTGCAATATTGCAATGCTTGCGACTGCAATGTACAAAATAGCTGTGTATTTAGGTATATGAGGAGGGAGCACAGTAAAAATGAAGGGAATGATGATGATGAAGAAGAGATCTTTGAGTTTGCGTAGTAATTTTTGTTCCCACAGAGTTTCAGTCAGTAGTCGTCGTGAGTTCTTTTGCTGAGCAGCACTCTGGGCATACATTCATCCCAGTAAATTGTTCATTTATTAGGCGGCATATGTCATTGTGAGAATAATAATAATAAGGGAATAGATTAGCACTATTATTTTGATGATGCTGATGATGAGTTGCTGGTGCAAACTACACCGGTATGCCGGTATTATTCCGATACAATTATCGTTTCCACAAACGAAGGTATATTTGGGGCTTTTCTATTGTCTACGGTAAATAATTATCAGAAAATGAGGCAACATCATTGTACATACGATATCTCAATAATAATAAACGTTTTATAATTTTCATTTTTTTATTCAACTTTTCGTGTAATCTCCATCAAATTCAGTGCCAAACGGCAAACCCAGTAATTACAAGTTTTGGATTATCATATTGTGTCAAGTTTGATCATTGTTGCCCACATTGTATTCTTATCATCATCATTATATAATACACTATACTTGTTGATTGTTACAAGCGTAATGGAATCAATAAAAACATGCATGTATGTGTACAATGAATGTTAAGAAACAGGTGTAGACAATGTGTATGTAGGCTTTTAAGCTTTTACAAATGGCAATCTTGTTCTATTTTGTGTGGTAAAATAAAATTCAGCCTCAGACCAGACAACGGCCAACAAAAAAGTGGAGGATACAGAGTAAGAGAGAGAGAGAGATGATTCCTGTTGATACTCTTGTCGTTTGTCCATCAGAGTTCGTTAACAAATTTTATAGAAGGAAACAATGGAAATGAAAATTTGCATACAAAACAAATCATCAATCGTTTTTCTAGACATTGGCTGTAAACAACAGCCAGAGCTACACACACACACACATTATTATTATTATTATCATGCAGGGATGCCCTTTTCAATCGCCGTTTGTCGTGAAGATGATCAAGGTAGTATCTGTAATTACTGATCATCATCATTTTTTTTATTTCTGGCATAACTTGTGCAAACGCATAAAAGTTTTGTGCACTAACAGCAGCAGCAGCAGGAGATTTACCTACTCTGATGAATTATATATGCAAACAAACCACAACCGTGTGTTTTATTTTGGAGAGAGATTAATGTCTTTGGTGTTCAATGTCCCTTGATTGCTGAGGAGAGACTGCTAAAGAAGGAACTAACATTTTTTCGTCATGGACGTTAATATCATTAAGAAACCAATCTACTATCATGACAGTGGTGGTAGGCAGGATTACCGTGAAGCAGTTGAAATATAAATACTTAATAGAGTATCGTGTTGAAGGACCTGCTTTTGTTCCAAAATTTCACGCTTTGACTCATGATCATGTCCGCAAGTCAAATGAGAATCGAAAAATCGTGAAACTAAAAAAAGAGTATAAAACTTTTAAACGGAATGATTTGCAAATCTCATTTTTCCAGGAGGAGGATGTGATGCTCTTATTCTTACTTTAAGCGTTAAAATTTTCAAGTTCAGTTATTAAAACTGTTTCAATATACACATGCTGCATTACTGCATAGATCACTATCCGGCTCACAGCAATTATGGTCATGTCGTAAATTATTTCTTTCCCATCATAAGGAAACCAATTTGGACAATTGTTAGCCTTTTATATTTCGCCTCAAGCATGTAAATTTTTTGTACGAAATTCACTTAAATCTATTAACGCAAACATGAAGCGGTGGATGATTCTGCACATTTTAGAGAGAGATAATAATTGGAGGTAATTTATTGCTCTCATAGCTATATGTATATATAGTTCCTCCTCCTGCAAACAGACGGGAGGTACAGCAGTTTTGGACAGTTTGTCTTCTGATGAGATTCATACGTGAATTAAGGAACAAAACGCAGAGTATTGATTGACTGTTGTGCCAACTGCCAGTAGTCGATATTATGAAAGAGAACTGAACTTGACAAAATATGGTTTCTAAAATTAATCAAGGTAATGTTGGCAATGCTGGTTGGTAATGCTACTGCCAACTTTTATAATGAATATAGGTAATAAAATGATGATGTGATGACTATTGACTAGCGTAGATATACATTAAGCAGGATTATTTATTTCATGTAAATATTTTTTTCTCGCCCATATAGAACGTACGTAGAGATTCTCTACTAAAAACTGTTAATTTAAAAAAATATGCACGATATTATTATAAAAACGGCTCTGCCTTTACCGTGGTCATAAAGAAAGGGCCATGTCACTTTCAACGTCACGTCCAAACTGCAACAGCAGCTATATCAATAGGGATCATTAAAAAGTTTATAGCGTCTTTTTGTTAAACACATGTCTATCTATCAATACCAACCGTTGATCAATTTCTTGTTGAGTAATAACAAAACTGTCTGTTGGCTTGTTACATGTTTAGCACGTTTTCAATATCCACATTGCTGATGCCATGTGGTTTCATTTCATTAGTTTTATAATCGATATTATAATAAACTATTATTGTTAGTATCGAGTTGAAATTCAAAGAGGATGATATCGAAATAAAGTTAGTAGATCATTTTGGACATGGAATCATAATTATTGGTTCTTTGGTGAGCGTTTTACCTGATTGCTGTAGTTGTGCCTTCATAATATGGGCCATAAATGACAATCAATAGGATAGATGGTTCTATTACATGTTCTTTGACTAGAATTTTTCCTTTATTAAAAAGTGAATTTAGTAGGTCATTGCTTGAATAAATGATAATGAAATCTTTTACGCTAATAGCATGTTCATAGCTTGTCAAAGGTTCGTAAGAACAAAAAGTATGGCTTTGTGCAGTGTTCATCCTTTGTTTCTTGTACAATTGCAATTATTATTGTTGGGCTCTCTCGCATCAACATTTTTCCAATTGCCGGTCTATTAGCAGTGAATCCTTTTGGTTGCCTACGTCAAACTCTTTTTACGTGAAGGTCGCCATTCAGCCAACAACAGTGGATCATTGATTTCTATCGTGTAAAGCAATCTTTTGACAAATATAGGTGTACAACAGAGATAGTTAACTGTTCGATAGCACAACTCGATTGACAATATTATTATTATTATTTTCATTTTCATTTCCAATCATGTCCTCCCTGAGCATTGTCTCAAACAACAAAACTGCCAAAAGCTAAAGTCCCTCTGATTATGCTCCCTTGATTACGATAATAACTGACGTGCCAATTACATGATTTTTAAAGTTAAATACTCAACTAGACAAAAGACAGTCATTGTTGCAAGCAGGCATTCACTTTATACTCTCTTTTCTGCAGTTCATAAACTCTAATGATTCAGATGATATGATTTTTCATTGACAAATGTACAAAAGTTTGACTAAACTTTGCTTAGGTATTGAACGATGATAATGTATAACGAGTTACGACCTATATATTTTTGTTAGTTTATGTGAATTGAATGCACAAAAGTAAACAGAAGAATAGATTCAGCCTGTGTATGACTTATCTACAACTGCATTGGTGTCGGTGTCGTCAGAAACATACTTTAACGGCATGACACTGAAAATAAAATTGTCTCATCTGAAAAAGAAATTATTTTTCATTCAATAATTTTTCAAGCAATCAAAAACGCTGCTCTACATTAAAATGCATACTTTTACACGTTACCCAACATTCCAACTGTTGGAGTTGTTATTATTTAGAAAATACATAAAAAAATAAAAATGATGATCAATTGGGCTCAGTTCAAAATATCCAGTCACGTCTCTCATTTTACAACCACAAAAGTCACTCGATAATAAATTTACGATTCCGTACTCGATTAAATTGATTACTTTTGTCGTTTTTTTAAAGTTGTAAGTAGCAGCGGAAAGAATTTAACTTGAACAGTTTGTCTGTCCGTCTGAAACACGACATGGTTTATAAATATTTTCCAGATCGCACATACCAAAACAGACAATATTTACGAGTTGCATTCATTAGCTAGCTGATTATGCAAATATTAAACTTGTCACTTTGTGGATCTTTCCTTGGTATCATTCCTCGTTATCGTCACTTGTTCAGCGGCTTTACTATAACATCAATTTAATCATGGATGCCTTCATTTTCTTTCTGCGAAAGGTTGGAGTTCTTTAAGTTGTTGTAGTAGTAAAATTGAGCAAGGGGACCGACAGCAGCGCTGCAAGGCAAATCTTTTTAAACTTAAGAGAACGTGATATGTGTTGATATTGGGAGTGGACACATCCCAATGAGTGTCCGAGTCAATGAATAATAATGATAACGTTGCTGTTTGTTGCTAAAGAAAGATTGTGGTTAAAAGTGGTGGGGAATGTTATAGTGCAGTGCAGCCAACTATAAAAAATGCATTTCAATTGAAGATGCAATTTCAATCTGTAAATCATGACTGTCAAATCCTTAAGGTCTTGCCGGTAACAAGACAGGTACAGCATTACTTACTGTGTTACTCGTTCCCTTTAATTTATCGCATTTCTATATTTTTAATCTGCCAGCAATATCAATGATCATTATCAATGCACTTACCGCCAGTGATACAAGTAAATGTATAGAGTCTGGCAGTATTTGCAGTAGTAGTGGTGTGGTGTCTGTCTATCGATATACGTATTGTTGTCAACCAACATTCAACATTGTTCTTTTTTCTTAACCTTTTC
The DNA here is from genome assembly GCA_036850745.1 of Homidia socia. Lineage (NCBI taxonomy): Eukaryota > Metazoa > Arthropoda > Collembola > Entomobryomorpha > Entomobryidae > Homidia > Homidia socia. The sequence continues at coordinate 5,548 of JAANSP010003173.1, forward strand.
TGTTTGCGCAGTGATATTGTTTTGATAAAGACTGTGGGTTTTTGGGACTTCCCATAAAAACGAATGAAAGGAATGAAAACAAGAACAATACAATGTGCGTAGATATTAACAATGCTGAATGAAAAAGATATTAATATTTTATTACAAATATTTCTAAACCACGTAGATGGAAATTAATCAAGTGTATGCCTATCTAAATGTATTAATGTCTGGGTAAATCTGTCATTGCCCATTACAGAAGCTTACGCATTGTCGCATTAAAAAAAGTCCTTCTTAAAACATTAATGGAGGCTGTCTGGTCAGTGCTTTTAATTTTATTGATACTTTTTAATTAATATTCTTGTCCAAAGTCGTTTTGATTAATTGCTCATGAATACTTAATTCAAATAAATGATGATGATGCGAATAAAAAGTGTGTGAGAAATTATTTTCCACTAATAAAATGTTTGTTTTCTCGTTTATCTCTAATTTGAACTTTAATTGGCAAAATGATTTACGACCCTTGATTATAAAAAAACATTCACTGACAAATTTTCACTTTTCTTACAACAGAAATGCACGCCACAAATGAATGGTCAGCTTATCATTCAGCATTGCCATTCATCTCCTTTTGTGTATCATTGCGCTCAAACGAACGTCAATTCTTTTTTTTTGCCAAATACATTGCCTTGTCCACTTGACCTTCACTAATTCTTTTATTGCTACGTGTCGAGTCCAAGAACAGTCAGCAGCAACAGCAGCAGCGTTTTATGCGATTCTGCAGCAGTGTCATTGTGGACGTAAAATTTTAAACACATTTTACGTGTATTTTTGCGGTCGTTTGTCTATCAATGAGGTCAAATTATTTGTCGTCAACAATTGAAATAAAAATAAATAATAGCTCAATTAAGTTTAGTTACGAAGGTCAGCTTATCATTCAGCATTGCCATTCATCTCCTTTTGTGTATCATTGCGCTCAAACGAACGTCAATTCTTTTTTTTTTGCCAAATACATTGCCTTGTCCACTTGACCTTCACTTTTTATTGCTACGTGTCGAGTCCAAGAACAGTCAGCAGCAACAGCAGCAGTGTTTTATGCGATTTTGCAGCAGTGTCATTGTGGACGTAAAATTTTAAACACATTTTGCGTGTATTTTTGCGGTCGTTTGTCTATCAATGAGGTCAAATTATTTGTCGTCTACAATTGAAATAAAAATAAATAATAGCTCAATTAAGTTTAGTTACGACTGGTATACTTGAACAAATGAAATGTGTATTAAAAGAGGAGCAAACTAGCAAGATTTGTCTTTATATTTAAGTGAATTAATTGACCACAGAGTGATGTCTGACCAGCGGTTGTTGTATTGCTCTTGCCGGTATACCGATTTTGACTTGCTTGAAACGAAATATTATGCTAATAAAAATGCTACAATAGTTTGTCGCAATTACAACGCAACAGTGGTAATGAACAAGTCGTATAATCTGCAAGAATCCTTCTGCAATTTTAGAAAACATGAGAAACGTGAAATAGGCTTTAAAAGCCAAGCCCAACCATAAAGGATGACACTATTATAAGGCCCTTATTCTCATTTCCATATTATCTCCGCTACCTCCCTCCACAGGTAGAAGATGTCATGCCACGAGTAGAAACACCATATCAAAGTTATTTAAATGATCCTGTACTAGCAGCACACTGCATGGTCCTTACTATGATAGGGCCGTGTACTATATTTAGATCTACCCTTTACCTTAATTTTTTGTGTATTCCCCATAAATTTTATGGAAATTTGTGCATAGAGTGAACTTAGAAATACAAAACAGATTTGTACGTATAATTTTGGCAGCAACAAAGTGTAAATACGAACAAATTGCTATTCGCATTGCTTATTGGTTGTTCAACTCCCACCTTTCAATATTTTCAATATTTTATTATCTCACGAAAAGTAAATTCATCCTTCCACGAAATGAAAAAACGTAATATTTACATGATAATGAGCTCATCAGACTTTAAGGTGCAGCTAGCAGTATATATTTATAAGCCAATATTACCAAGTTGTCCCTAAATATAAGCAATAAATATCCCATCATCATGATCATTTTATTCGAGATTTTTAAAAAAAGATTGCTACTTTATCAAGTTATTGATCTACTTTTCTTCATTTATACATTTATTTTCATCACAGCGTCAAGATGCATTTTTTTAGTCAAAAGTAACTGTGCTTGCTTTGTGGTGAATTTGATGAGGAGGGGGAGTCTATGTGGTATTGCGCATCTTTTTACCAGTCTTTGATTTTTATATAATAGGCATGTTGCAAGTTAACAGTGTTTAGGCATTTCCAATTCCCAATGATTATGTACTTTGTAATCCTTTATCGTAACGATAATGTCCATTAGCAAATGACGCTTGTACATTGTTTAAAAGCACAACAATAATTACAATATTCGTGATAATTCCTTTTCGCGTCAAGTTCTAGTTTCCCTTACTTCATCTCAATTGGCAGTTAAAGGGCATCAAAATGTACAAGTCATAATCTCTACAAGTGGACTGCCTTAAGTAGGATCATGCATATTACAACAAACATCAGAAGCAGAACGAAACAAAATTTGTGTCCATGTGATAACATTTATCATAAAAACATCATCGTCTTCGTCGTGTGCATAACTCGATACAAAATTGACAAAAAAGAAGGCAAAAAAAGTTATATTGCAAACCATTAAAAACTGTAACATGAGAAACCAGGTAAAGGGCATAAACTTGCATCCAAAATTATGTCACATTGCATGCGCACAGACGATGCAGTTAGTTCGGCAGCAACAAACAAAACTGCATCTTAACAAGTTCAACACAACTAACAATACGGTTATGGAAGAAGGTAAGATGATGCAATAAAAATTAAGTTCCTAATGGTAGGTTATATAGTTGTTGAAAGTGTCGAAAAACACGCTGCAAATGGGCAGCGGCCCACAGAGCACAGCAAATTGTAATATGCATAAAATGAAACAAGAATCGAGTGCTCGCTCAATCAATTTGATAATACAAAACAAATTACGTGCTACGTACCTTACATTGTATAGGTACTTAAAAACATTGCCTTTCGCTTGTAATGTTCATTGATTTAGGTTTGTTATTCTATAAACTAGCAAAATGTAAAAATCTGATGATCAAATTTGTTCTAGTGGTGAACGTATTAAGGAGAAAAATTACATTTAATATTACTTTTCGAAAGCATAAAATCTATTTAAAAATGAAATATTGAATGACGGGTATCAACATAGTGCCGGAAGTGTCGATTTGAGGAAAGACTTTTGCAGAAAATATTTAATAGCAAGCAAACGTGTATTGGTGGACTCATTATTTTATGAAAATGCTCATTTAGCGTCATCGTGAAGGAAAGGAATATAGCACAAGTTCTGAAACTACACAAATTTTCATTTATTGCGTCTGGTCTTTTGACATTGGCCTAGTTCTAGCAATTTATATAAAATAGTTTCTGTAAACTTTAATTATTTAACGTAACTAATCTACTTTGATAAATGTCACGCCGTGATTTAACAAAACTTTTTGGGCATAGTTTATATAAATTGAGCGGCATTGCTAGAATATAGGTAGCATTTTAGTGTTGTGAGATTTTGTGGCTTACCCTTTTCCTCTGCAATTACGAGGTGAGTTAATTGATATAATCTTGTTTGCACCTGTCCAATAAATTAATTGCTTGCCATAATAATTTGCTCTTTTAATGCATAAATTAAGCTTGATGTTGAGGCATGAGTAATTGAATGATAAATTGAATTCTTGGTGCATAAAATGCATTATTTAAAGAATAGTGATCGTGTAGCTAGATCAATGGACCTCTGGCCATATTATTAATAAAAAATGATCTTGACAGACTATTCGACAAATGAGCAATAAATTATCACGGCATTATTAATCTAATTAATTGAATTTTTAAGTTAACAAAAAATTACTCGGTGGTGTGGTGAGTGCCTACGTTTATGTTAATTTTCAATGATCAGCCAGCGCTATTGCTAGCAGCTAAATTTGTAATCACTCTTACTCTTGCAAGCAATAAATTATCACGGCATTATTAATCTAATTAATTGAATTTTTAAGTTAACAAAAAATTACTCGGTGGTGTGGTGAGTGCCTACGTTTATGTTAATTTTTAATGATCAGCGCTGTTACTGGCAGCATGTTTATTGAATAAGAATTTGCAATCCCTCCTGCCTGTACATACTGTATCTTTGCGTTATTGTTCTTATTTCATTGCCATTTTTTTCTGTCCAAATTTCTTGACTAAAGTATTATTTTTTTAATCTGCTAATTTTAAAAGATTTTTTTTAACAACACAAAATTAAGTTTTTAAATTTCCCCTTTCTTCAAACTAGAAATTGTACACAAGTTTTCACTATGTAACAAAGTTGACTGCGCAATATTACTAGACCTTAACCTGTATGTATTTATTAGTGTTTTGAAACTCTGAATCCCGAAATTTGCTCAAATGTAGTACTGTCAGATGTAATAGCAATAATCCTTCTAATAAGCACGCCTTAGCCCGGAGGCATATTTTTACTAATCGTGTAAAAATTTGAACAACCGTTTGTAACGAAGCAATGTTGCAACTTTGCAACATGTAATAACACAGTTTTTCAGGGATGCACTTTTTCGCATAAACTTTGATTGAACATTTTTACTGTTGCACTCTTTGACACTTGTGGTGATTTGTCATATATCTGCATTAATTTGACATTTAGTTTGAAAGGATGGAATGGAAGTACTATTACTTACTTGCACATATCAAGAACACAATAAAGCAAATTGCATAACAAGAGTATTATGATTATTGAATGTAACAAACGCAAGTTCAACTTTTGGATTATGTGAAACCAATTTAATTTTTTCAGAATGCGTGAGGAGAATCTAAGATGGATTCATATGCGTAAAAACTCACTTTCAATGGAGCAGTCACACGAAGCGCTGCCATATACAAACCAATTTCGTCTTCCTTCTTCCTGTACTTTGAGTTTAGTTGGCCGAAGTGTTGGATATATTTCATTATTATATTATACATGATAAAATATGAAATAGCGATATATACTGCACTGATTTACGCATTGCCAACCCAAAATAGGACATAATGCTTTTTATACGCGGGAAGAGCTATCAACTCTAATATACATTATTAGGAGACAATTAAATTTCACAGCACATTACGAAAAATGGTAATGCAAAGTTTTGTGTGAAGAATGGCCTTTGAAAATTGTTCCATTGATTGACCGATTCGCTTGAAAATTTCAGTTTTGTGTAAGCTAGGCAGGCCCTTTCTATGAAAACGCATGACTATCTTAATAACAAATGTAGCACCTTTCATATTAACAATAATTACCTATAATTTTCCAATATTTCTGGAGAATAAAGCAAAAATGAATAGAGCGGCAGCTAAAGAATGAGTTTTAATACCTATATAATGATTATACATTGGGATTTTTTTTATTGATTGGAATACATCTAGGCATTTCTTTGTTCAAAATAAAGCATAATTTAAACCATTGCTCAACCTCCACTGTACAACAATCATACTTTATGCCTCCTTTCTAATTTTTGCCTGCAAGTTAATGGACAAATGGTCTCTACCATTCAGTAAATCAGTCAATATATGTCCATATATATTTTCGATTTCTGGTTCAACCCTTATACTCTCATCTGTCAGACTTATTTTAAAATATAAAAAGAAGGTGTGTAGAGGACGTCAGCCTTTTTTAGTTGTATGCGAGCCTTTGTTGTTATGAATCTTTAAAAACAGACTAAAGTAAATCTATATATGCCTAGTCAATAACAAAAAGTACACAGACACGATATTCTAATCAACAAAAGTTTTATTTTCAAAAGTACCCATAAAAACTGCAATGTAGCTGCAGTGCACGTGTGAGTGTCGACTGATCCCATAAAACTATGTTGATTTAGAGAATATTATTATGACCCTATAAAGCAAAAAAAATCATTTATTTTTAGAATCATGTCGTTAGAAATGTGTGAGAGATTATCTCATCATCATCACCCTCCCGGGGGAATGATTATTCTTTCACTTGGGCTAAACGATTATGCAACAATTGCAAAAGAAAAGAAGGGACGAAAATCTTTTGTATATAAAAAGGG
>JAANSP010003174.1:0-11680 GCA_036850745.1 Homidia socia
GTACATGCAAACATTACATATTTTTTTACTGAATTCCTCTTTAGCTGCCCGTTGCAAAAATTATGATGTGGATTATTATTATGACTTGTCATGTAAAAAAATATAAAAGTTCACTGCATAAATATCATCCTGTCCTATTAAAAAAATGGTGGTGGTACTTTAGTGCTAGTTGGATTTTTCAGTGTTTTTTTACATTTTTATAATATATTATTCATTGAAACTGCCCTAAGTTGTAATTGTACGGATGGAGGGATGGATGGATAGAATAAAAGAGGACATGATTAAATATTACTACCTGTGACTTGTGGAATTTCTTGTCAAGTCAAAAAATACATATATATTCTATTATTTATTAGTATATTTATGCATATATTATTACCACCATCATCATCACCATTACAAAAATAACTGTGGTAAAAAAATACAAATCAAGTGCAAGGGAAAAGATTTGACCATTTTGGTACACGTTCATGAAGCAAAATGCATATTAAGATTACATATCATTATTATTATTATGGCGATCAACAATGGTACATGGGGCAATAAAAATCTCAATCTTAAGTAAGTCGAACTTATATATAAATTACATTTCAGCAGCAGTAGTAGTAGTAGTAGTAGAAGTATTTGCAGTCAGTCACAAGACAGAAATTCTTTAGTATTTTTTTATTCTTCAAAAAACACATTTTATAATTTATTTATTGCTGCTACTACCTATGCAAGCTATGCACACGCATTTCTTATTTCCAATTTACAACGCCATAAAATAAGGGGAGAAGACGACAAAAGTGCACAATTTATTTATCAATATCAATAATAAAGCACATAAAATACAACAAACTGCAGGCATGCAAATATGCAGTCATTCAAACAATTTTTCATTGTGCTGCTGCGCATAATGGCATTATAAATATTATGGGTATGTTCCGTTTAATTTTTGCTGTTACTGTTGCAGTTTAGAGAGTTCATCATAGTATTTTTTCTTCTTCTTCTCTTTCTCGATATCACCTCTTCCTATCTATCTCTCTGCTGACAAATAGTCGTGCATTTCAAACCATCACATTTTTTTCTCTGTGTGTGAACCAAACGTTTCTTGAGGATTAAGTGTTTATCTGAAAACTCAAGTATATCATTTGAAAGGAGCAATTTTCCTTTAAGGAGAAAAAAACATGAATTGAGCAACAAATGAAACCACAAATAAATCCTGCTTCTGATGCTGCTGCTTGTTTGCAACATATTACCGTCATTATCATCATCGTCGTCATTACGCATGGCAAAACAAGAGAAAAAAAAGTAATGTCATGTCATGTCAGGCGTGTTTCTTTGAAAATTAAGTGCTGGCTTGGCTGACTGGCACAAGAAGATGGTGGTGGCGTTGTTTGCGGTGGTACACATTAAGTATCAGCAAACGCGTTGTTGGTGGTGTCAGTATGGCAGTTAAAGTAGCTGAAAAAAACTTTTATACGTCAACAACAACCACAACGACGACGAGGTAGCTCGGTTGTTATAAATAAATTCCCAATCAAGGGAGTAGTGAGTGAATAAGGTAGTTGGAAAAAGTAAACAATGCGCAAACAATGCGTATCAAAGGAGAACAAATAATGTGTTCAACAACGAAATCCGTTTCCGATTACATATATTTTAAATAAATAAATGCTCAGCTTGTTCAGATAAATTGTTTAAAATGCCTACTTATTAAGAAAAAGTACGTGGAGTATATGCTTAGGCAAATGAGGACTCTTTTTTGTACAAACTCCTTTTGTTTATATGTAGTACTCTGTGCTTGCAGCTTGCAAGCCCATAAATAACAAAAAAAGTTGGTTAGTTAGCAGCATCAGCATCAGCAGCAACAACAACAATGTACATATCTTTTAAAACAGTGTTTTTCTGTTGTGTTGTTGATAAACTACCGAGACTGATTTTAAGTCCATTTTTTGCTTCATCTTCTTCTTCTTGTTCACGTCACCACCACCACCACCACTAACATCAAGTCTTCTTTATTCTTTTTTGTATTTTTGAAATGAGAAAATGTTACTTCCGCTGTTTAAAAATGCAGCCACACGTTGTTGGTTGGAGTAATGAAAAAATGAGGTGGAATTTTGTACAATTAAACAATTGAAACAGGGCGGTCATGTTCCCGTTCAGTTTTTGCTGCTGCTGCAGAGTTTTTTTTTACTTGACAAGCTAATTTTTTTGGATTTCAATTAGCAAGAAAAAAAATCAAACTATAATTCATGCATTATTATTTGTAAGCATACTTACTCATCAACATCATCCGCATGCAAATTGTGGCTAAGTAAGTACTTATAACTGAAATGCGTAAACTAGGTAAGAATAGTACAAAAAAGATATAGGTATATAATAACGGACAAACTCTTCATCATCATCATTTTTAAAAGAATTTATTACCCTTTAAAAATGACTTTTACAATTTTATTCATGTATCCTTATTTCTCTCTTTTCTTTTACTGGTTTTATTCATATTGCCAATAAGAAGAAGGTTATCAGCAAACTCCATCCCTGCACACAGCCTATTATTCTGGGCAATANTACTGGTTTTATTCATATTGCCAATAAGAAGAAGGTTATCAGCAAACTCCATCCCTGCACACAGCCTATTATTCTGGGCAATATTCTAAATGTTTAGGTATGTGAATATTTTACGATTATTGATACTGACTGTATAATAATAACGTACGTATGGCTATATAAAATACAACAAGATTATTGCCATTGATAGAATGTGATGATAAGCCGCGACACACACACTTTATAACTTACCATGCCATCATCATCATCATCAAACCCGCAGCAGCAGCAGTAAGTGAACGAACACACTTTGCAATTCACAAACTGCAAGTTGCAAGCCCAATTTGATGTTAGTGCTTGATTAGCCGTTTTTTGCAAAAACTGTACAAATTGCTCACAACAGGTCTCATAATATGTAGAAATCTAATAATAAATGCATAATATTATGGCAGGAGCAATCATCATCGTCATATTTATCATCATTTCACGATGATGCTGATGATGGACGGGTACAAAAATGAATTACTATTGGACTTTTTTCCCCTCGTCTTCATAAAAGATGATGTTGGTGATGGCACGTATTTGCAATTGAATTGCATATTTCGATGAGTATAACATTACATGTGATATGGGATATCATAATGATGCTTATCTGCATTTAAAGTGCCTTTGCGTACATGCCTGAATGTGGATGCATACATACATATACATCATATTAGATTATAAACACACATTTCCTCTTTTTTCTCCTGCCTGCATGGTGGATGATTTTAATAATGCACATTTTAAAATGATTTTTTTTAGTTTACACCTTTAGAACGATAAAAATTGTTGCGATATACATGCAAAAAGTGCATTGCAATTTTTAATAACCTTTTTTTGATAAGTTGAAAAAGAAGAAGAACCGCGACCGGTGTTGATGATGTGATGCTTTATATACATAAATGCATGTAATATTCATGATGATGATGATGATAAAAGTGTGTTGTTTTTATATCGGAAAGAAAAGTACTTTTGTGCTGGTGGTAGCAGCAGAAGCAGTATAGTTATAGCTATAAATTTCCTCTCCGAGTGAGTACAAAAAAATATGCCTTGTTGGCTTTAATGGCTTGTTTGATTAGCGATATAAATGTAAGATTGGCTTGTTCGCTTCTTTGATAATCATTATTATTACCAACCAGGCAGAGAGCTATACAGGCTGTGTTGGTGTGTATGTTTATGTTTAGGTATTTTATGTTGATGGTTGTTGTTTGTTGGATGATAGGAGGATGACGGTGCAGCAGCAGCAGCCGCAGTGCTATAATAAATGCTCTAATAGCAAATGCAATTTTTTATGTGTTTTTAGATGAACAACAATGATACTTGGTGCACACATCTTCCTGTCAGACAAGAGCAGACGCAACAACAAAATAAACATGATATAGGCATATAATCATCAAACATGATATGTATTATTTATTTATTTATTTTCGAGTCAGTGATTGCACAGAATGCAGTGGCAATTGTTGCGGTTGTTTCTCTAAACAGAAGAACATTGTTTTAATCGATTAATTATTTTTTGAAGGAAAAAGAGAGGAGCTTTTCTTTGCAGAGAGAAAGAGAGAGAGGAGAGAGGGAGACAGAAAAAATGAGAAATTTTAAAATATGCAGCGTTAACAATGGTCAATCCTATTATCATTATTATTATTGTTGCAACTTGTTTAGGTAATCATAAACATGGGATAGGATGACACTTGAACGGGTTTCAAATTGACATAGTGCACTTTAATTACCGATTAAAAACGTGTACCAAGAATATAAAATATCATCGTTTGTGTATATATCATCATTGCATATGCATAATATAATAAATTGTAATGATCATGATTATTACTATGATTATGTATTATGCATTGTTGGTTTTTAACAATGGTTTCAATTGGCTTGTCAGTTATTCCTTTTTTTAGCAGCACAGCAGCAAAAAATATGAGATCCATAAGTCATGCAACAAACTATAAATTAAAAATCAGACAACAACAACAAACATATTATATGTGCATTATTATTATTATATCGAGCTGCAAATTCTACTATATAACCACAGAAAAAATAGTCTCCTTATTTCTTTGTGTTATATTTTTTAATATTCTGCTGCTGCTGTGCATTACAATTTAAAATAATATAATGCGACGTTGTTGGAGTGGAATGGGCAGACGTTCCTTTCCATTCATGATACGTGCATCCATTCACCATTTATTATAAAAAATCAAGTTTAAATGCAAATTCCTTTTGAAAAAGCCAGAAAACAGTGTAAATATTTATGCATACAAATCAAGTAAAAAGGGGATTCCCTCGGGGTGGTGTGCTTGCTTACATGTACTAATGCTCCTATATTACATGAATACAAAAAATTTATACTCTCTTTCTTTCATCATTCCATTTGCCATTTACAGACGAGAGAAAAAAAGGAAAGAAAAACAAGTGCGGGCTGCTTCTGTAGTATATGCAGAGCATTGTTCCTTTTTTACACGCTTTATTTTTATTCCTTTACTTTTTGGCTAATTAAATGGATTTTCGTGGTGTTGCCAATAATGTGGTAGGTGAACTGATGGTGGTGGGGGATTTGTGGGAGAGCTTTTATAAAATAATAATATTTTGTTCGAGTCTTACATTTAAAAACATACATGAGCGTGCCACTAGAAAAAAAATTCTATTTTCTTTGGTTTACGATAATTTTTTGATGATTAACTGAGATAAACTGGTAGTAGTTTTGCGCTGCTCTGCTATTAGAAAAAAGAACACCGCACTTGCACTAATAGACGCGCTAACTGCTAAAACCACTAGGTACTGCTAAGAAATATAAATATTCTAGACAACTCATTTCTACATCTCGTCATAGTTGTACCAGTGGCAGTAATCTATCATTATTATTACCTCTTCTTATAATAAATACGAATAGAGCAGAAAAGCCAACTAAGAAATATAAATAAATATTCTAGACAACTCATTTCTACATCTCGTCATAGTTGTACCAGTGGCAGTAATCTATCATTATTATTACCTCTTCTTATAATAAATACGAATAGAGCAGAAAAGCCACCAGTACCGATGATGATGATGATGCCGCCATGCCACTCTTCTCGCACTTGAGTGCACTTTCAGTTTTTCGCCAAAAAATGATACACATTCTTGCTATCTACGTAGGGATTTACTATATTATTGCCGCTATTTACTACATAATCTACACTGCTAGTACAAGAAGTAGAAGCATTCGTAGTAGAAGTATTCGTCCTAGCGTATAGGAGCATAATATTTTTAACCCTTATCTAGGCATTTCTCCACTTTTCGCTCATTCTTTGTATTTTTTGGGGAGATTAAACATGTTCACACAACACACAAGAGCAGATCATCATGATGATCATGGTAGTAGTAGTAGTATTAGTAAAACTATTGTTGCAGTCTTGATGCGTCTATATAGTCTTCAGTTTTTTCCCGACCCTTTTTGCCGAGTTGGCCATTTTCATGCTCGCTAAACTCTCTCAGTCGAAGTTCCCTTCTTTTTTTGACTGAAAAAAACTCACAGCTTGACTTGAGTTTTAACAAAAAAGATAAAATAATTGTACCGCCACACACAAATACAGCAACACAGCAGCGTTTTGATTTTGCTGCGGCTGCATACAAGTCATCAAGTGAATATTATATAAATAGGTAGATTAGAATTGGTAAGAAGAAGAAAAAAAATTGGTTGAGTGCTTTTTACGATCTCCCAAAAAACGAGTAATATTACAATAGCATATAAGCACGTCATCATCACAGGCCGACATAAGTCTCTGCTGCCGCTGCTCTATTAATATTAAATAAATAAGTAATACGTAATACCTCTCCTGTATATACATGCAATATATGCAACGACTTTAGTACTATTCTCTTGTTAATTGGCCTTTAACAAAAAGATAAGCCACAAGAGTGAGTACTTGAGAGGCGAGAGAGAGAAGATATGAAGAAAAAAGTGAATGAGTGAGTGGATGTGGTGTGCAGAGTAAAAATGAATTCAGAAACAAGTAATCACGTTGTTATTCTTATCATTTTACTATTTTCATAACAAGCTGTATTATTATTACTAGATATTTTTTTGCCGACTTGGTGAAGAGAGGGACTAAACTTGAGCCATGAGCCCTTTGGAAGGTAACCAAAAGGCATAGTTCACTCTGATATCAGAGCGTGTATCTTTTTGTAGTCATGTTTTTGTGTGGCCGCTGTTGCTGCTGCTTCTGCTGTATTCGCTTGTGCAAAAATATTTTCAATAATATTATCTGTTGTACAGGTAAGGCATGAATGAATGGAAAAGATGATGAGATGATGATAAGAAGACATCTTGGGGTATCTTGGTCACAGCAGCTGCAGCAGCAGAGAAGGAGCAGTACCAGTCGCAAATAATAAGCATACATAATACAATGGTGTAGATATAGGCACTAGGCAGTAGGTTAGATGTCTTTTTTGTGGAGTAGAATTTTGTCCATCGTGCCAAAGACGTTTTTCCTTGCTCCTAAAGTTCCACATGAATTGGCTTGCGCAACTTTTCTTATCTAATGATACTTGACATGATTAGTGTTTTATAATAATAATTATTTATTATTGATTTTTGATATTGAGATCAAGATGACGAATTAGAGATTTATGGTAATGGGCTGAATTAAGTAAAGTATGCTAGTCATTGTTGAGTTTTTGGGGTGACAACAATTCAGAAACTTGAGGGGAATATTTTTTTCCTTTGGAGGGTTATATAGTTTTATATATATAACAAGCTTTGTTTTTTGTGTGTTTGTTTTACATAGTGCAAAGAATGTCGCAGGGGGGAGGCTCTATGAGCGGCAGTCCAACTGGATCCCATCCGGGATCCAACCCTCACCAAGTATGTCGTCCTCATTTTCATCATCCCCCTCCATTACACCACCCTTGGCTGCCGACAGCGTCCTCGCCCAATATAAATGACAAGTATGCTAGCTGGCCGCATCACCTGAACGCGGCAGCGGCGGCCGCTGGAGCAGGCTCGTATGTCCCCACAAGTTCACCTTCTCATCAAACTCCCTCCTCCAAGTCAAGCGGAGGTTCCAGTTCAAATTCTTCCTCGTCGAACACGGGTCATCATCACTCGTCCCATCATCCGCACAACTCGATATTCCCCTTCCCTCCCACTCCACCAAAGGACACCACGCCTGAGACAATAACGCCCACGTCAGCTCATCAAGATATGTACGGTGGTGGGGGTGGAGGCGGAGTAGATCTAGATGTAAAACCTTCCGCAGGTGGTCTTCTCTCCCTTCCTGGCGGTGGAAATGGAGGTGGTAATAGTTCGAGTGGTGGCGGACTGAAACCAAGTCGCGAAGGTAGTACAACAAGTAGTAGCAGTAGCAGTGGTGGTGGTGGCGGCGGTGGTAATGGTGGTGGTGGAGGTTCTGGAGGATATTCCACACAACCAGGGCACCAGTCACCCGGTGACTTTTACCAGAACGATCATCACGCTGCTGCGCATCATCACCCTTATTTTGCTGCCGCTGCAGCAGCAACCCATCACAATTTGTTCTTTCACAAAGGGGGCTCCAACCCAAACTCAGGGGGTGGATCTCATCATCATAACAGCAGCATCAACTCCTCCACCGGTCATCACAATTCCTCCAACAATAGCAGTAGTACTCCTAATAATAACAATAACAATGTTACCTTTAGTAATTCCAATAGTTCCTCCGGTACAAAGAGCGGCGGTAACTCGCAGAGAACCAAAAATCGATCTAGTGCCGGTAAGCAGCAAAATTTTATTTTTGTTCTTTTTTTTATTTATTTCTTTTTTTTTTAAAAATCCCAAAACAATTAACATTCTCCTTTTCTTTTCTACCTACTCTTTTGCGGGTGTCATACTTTTTTTCTGGTTTCTCACTTTGTGTGAGTGTGTGTTCTTCACACGTCTAAAAAAGAAGACAACAAAAACCTATTTACTTTTTTTTAACAATGACTTTTCTTTTTTATTATAAACAATGCTGCCGCGGGTGACGGGCTTTCTTGTAAACTTCCATCAGAACAAAATAGTCATGCTACTTATAATAGTAGAAATATTAACAGTAGTGGACGTTGGGATCACGGTGACGGTAAAAAGAAAATACTCTTTGAAAAACAATTAACACGTATATTAGTCTCTTATTGTTTCTTTGAAACTTTGTTTTCTTTCCTTTTCTATTATATTTACATGTACAAATTCTTCTTTTTATTATTCATCTCAGTCAACAAGACATGTCTTACATTTCCCCTATTTTCATTCTCCCATAAATTTACCTGCTGCCGTTTTTAACATCCTAATTTGTGGTAATGAGGGATATTTGTTGGCATTTAGTGCTATAATGATTCATTTTTAATTGGTTTTTATTGATAACGTCACACTGTTTGCTAATTTGGCAAAAGATTACATTTTTTTACTACTTTTGTCGGTGGTGGCGGAGAAGCAAGGTTAGGTCACGCAGCAGCTCTTACCTATCAAAATGAAAATAGATAAAGGATATGATACGATAAGCCCTGCTCCACAACAACTAGAATTTTTACGAGTTGCTCATTATTATTGCTCTTTTCATGTTCATCAATTCCCCTGCCTTTTTCCAATAAAATATAACCAAGAAAAAATAACGATAATCATAATTCGCGAGAAAAAAATCGTAGATGAATCTAAAAGATATCAAGTAATAATAATAATAATATAGTGTTGTGGCTTTGCTACCCAATTTTTTCCCTCATTCTTGAGATAACAACAGAATAATTTTTAAATGCTGGGTGAGCCACCATCACCGGATGATAAAGTTAACAAGCAAAATGACCATTCTACTGTAAAATCCTAAATAATAATGATGAATCATTCTTCAATACCTCTCTAGTAATAAATAATAGTTATGTTTTGCTGTGCCTAAAGGTAAAATGTAAAAAAATAATGTCGTTTCTCTTGCATTTAACGCTTGCGCAGCACTTGCGTTTTGAAGAAAAAGATTAGTTTTTTTTTAAAAAAAGTACACGAGAAAGAAAAAAAGGAATAAAAGGCAAGAGCATCCCATCAGCTATAATGGAATCACATTTTTTTACTAAAATGAATTCTAGTAAGCTGTGTTGTTGTACTCGTCCGTTTTTCTACAATGAAGTTTGTTAGTCAGCAGCAGTGAACATAGAGCGAGAAGAGAAAGAAACAACACAACCATTTGTTTTACGATCGTAATAAAAAATTGGTATATGCATAGTGGCACGACGACAACAACGACAACAACAGACAGCAAGGAGAAGCTAAACAGCAAATTCAGTCAGCTTGAGAAATTCCCACATTATTGTATGTAGAGGAGAGAAGCAAGAGAAACGAAAAAGAAGGAAAAAGCGGAATAGCTGAAAAAACGAGTCATCATCACAACTACAGAGCGCTTCTTTTTGCTGCTGCTGCTAATGTCGTGTAGTAGTTATAGTTTACTGCTGCTGCTGAAACGACAACAACAACAGACAGCTAGGAGAAGCTAAACAGCAAATTCAGTCAGCTTGAGAAATTCCCACATTATTGTATGTAGAGGAGAGCAGCAAGAGAAACGAAAAAGAAGGAAAAAGCAGAATAGCTGAAAAAACGAGTCATCATCACAACTACAGAGCGCTTCTTTTTGCTGCTGCTAATGTCGTGTAGTAGTTATAGTTTACTGCTGCTGCTGCTGTTGATGATAATAATGACGATGATCAGGCAGGCAGGAGCAGACCAGCAGAAGCATAACAACAGCAATGTATTAAAAAAAAGTTGTGTATTGCCATTAGTAGTGCTGCTGCTACTACTACTACCAAAGTAAATGCAAATGAATTAGAAAATGTGCACAACTTCATGATGATGATCATCATCATGGCAGGACACAAAGGTATTATAGGCTATTTACATAGAGAGAAGCAGCTCTTTTAAAATAAATTGTCGTCCGAGAGTCTTGTCCTGTTTTCCTCTTGCTGCTGGTATGCGTGATGACGATGACGGTGGTGGTGATGACCAGACTTTAGGTATTTAGGTAGTTTGATGAAGAAAAAAAGAAGTTTTGGTACAGGTATCACCACGACGAATGGCAGACAAGAGTGCAGTAGTAGTAGTCTATGCTAATTCACTTCAGTTCTTTATGTGGTATGTGTGTATTAGTTAGATAATATTCATACATGTACATACTCTGGTAGTAATAATGTCACATTGACTGTGACGACAATAATGTAATGATGAGAATGACTTTTTGTGGTGGTGGTGCTGTTGGGACTGATGGTGTGATGGGTATAATGGTCTCACATCTCTCCTGTCTTTTTTATTTAGCTTTTGCCGTATAACTTTTTTTGGTGTATCTGTGTTTTTAATCCTAAGAAATATATAGCGTATATGTATATAATAACAATAATTGTCTTTTGCAACCATCTATTCTTTTTCTTGAATACTTTTCTTGAGTGTGTATTAGTTAGATAATATTCATACATGTACATACTCTGGTAGTAATAATGTCACATTGACTGTGACGACAATAATGTAATGATGAGAATGACTTTTTGTGGTGGTGGTGGTGCTGCTGTTGGGACTGATGGTGTGATGGGTATAATGGTCTCACATCTCTCCTGTCTTTTTTATTTAACTTTTGCCGTATAACTTTTTTTGGTGTATCTGTGTTTTTAATCCTAACAAATACATGGCGTATACATATTAAATAATAACAATAATTGTCTTTTGCAACCATCTATTCTTTTTCTTGAATACTTTTCTTGAATGTCCTGTGTCCAGCAATTTAACACGGTGTGTGGAATGTCCTCCTCCAGCCCAAATACTTGTGGGCTTCTCCAATTACTATTTTACTGGAACAACCTATTTAAATGCTCTCTCTCTCTCTACTGCTACATATACTACTACCACTACTACTATTACTGCTACTACTTGTATTCCTTTTATATATGAGATTATAATAATTTAAAATGCTTATAAACTTTTATTAACATTCTGGAAATTATCATGTTGTTTATTCGCATTTGCACTTGTAGGAAAATTTTTAACATTTTTTTTCTCTCATTTTAAATCAATCTCCGTTTTTCTAGAGGGTCGAGAATGTGTAAATTGTGGGGCAACCTCAACTCCCCTTTGGAGACGGGACGGAAC
>JAANSP010003175.1:0-11680 GCA_036850745.1 Homidia socia
AATGTTGGTAATAAAACATGTTTCAAAAATGTAGGTCAAACTCTCCGGACAGACAGACAGTAAAGAGAACTAGATAAGAAGCTCAGTTTACATTACTCTGAAAAAAGCAGTGACTTTTTTTGTACCCATCTTCACCACAGTACTATACAATGAAAAAAAGAAAGATAAAGCTGTTCTTTCTTTATTTTTTTGCATTTTATCAACATTATCATCACATTTTCATTTCATCACTTGCCACAGTAGCAGTATGAATTGAACTACTTATTACAAGCTTGTACACAATTTTGGAGGAAAAAATGACAAAATGATGATGATGGTGACATCGACCATGCACTCACAAGATGACCTTTTAACGTGACGTCCACATGATTCCTGTAGCACTGGCTGCTACTCACTGACCATGGTAGCAGGTAGAGGAGCAGTGCTATTTAATATTAATGACAAGAAATATATTTCAAGAAAAAAATATTCCAAAAATTCCTTTAGGTAGGCTAATCCTGCAGGATGCTATACTATTCTCTAAAAAATAATTCTCATTTTTCTCTGCTGCTGCTGCATTATAATAATAACTAGTAAAGATAATTAGATTCAATCATCATCATCTCCAGAGAATAAAATGTGGTGTACCTACCGTCTATTTTCCTAAGGCTGTTGTATGTATGTCTGTCTGCCTGCCTTGCTGTGCTACACACTCCAACGAAAATGGTTACTGGCGAGTGACGAACACTGACTGATCTTATTAGCCCAATCCAGCAACCTGCAGTAGTAAGTAGTGCTATGGTGCAAGTAGCAGCCCAAGTAGTAGTAGTACTTGTATTACCACACACAAGCAACTCGTCATATACGTGGCTGCTTGGAAAAAGGTGTATGCTCTCCCTCCATTCCAAGTAGTCCCACTCCAAAAACTAGCTCTCTGCTAGAGATTCCAGAAAGGAACGAAAAAAATATTATATAGGAATGTGTTTGCCCTGCATAAAAATAATATTATGTAGGAGCAGTAGTAAGTAGTGCTATGGTGCAAGTAGCAGCCCAAGTAGTAGTAGTAGTTGTATTACCACACACAAGCAACTCGTCATATACGTGGCTGCTTGGAAAAAGGTGTATGCTCTCCATTCCAAGTAGTCCCACTCCAAAAACTAGCTCTCTGCTAGAGATTCCAGAAAGGAACGAAAAAAATATTATATAGGAATGTGTTTGCCCTGCATAAAAATAATATTATGTAGGTAGGTATGCATGTCTCCAGTCTAGATTCATGGATGGGTGGAGGGAGGGTGGTGGTGGCGGTGGAATTATGTTACCAGTTACGTGGTCCGTGGTTCACACAAGAGAATTCATCTCTTTCATCAGCAGCGCAGCATTATTATTTTTTATCATTATCTTCCTAGAATACACACAGACATGTACTTTCCATTCTACACTCACAACTTTTTAAATATACAATCATTTCATGTCACTCCACGTTTTGTTCAAAAGTTTCTTTGTAAACTGTGGAGACGTTGTTTCATTATTTTTTTTCATCTTGTGTGATATTGGCTGTGCTGCTAGCATTTTTTTTACTTAACCAACCCCTCGTGGTGGAGAGGAGGAGAGGTGCCGCATTCTGCTCCTTGCATAATGGGGGCACTGAACAGTAAAATTTTACGTCAGCAAATCATCATCATGAATGGGTTACGAGTGGCGGCGGCGGTAGTGGTAATAATGGTCGTGTTATAATGATTAAATGGAAATATGAGAATAAATATGTAAAATAAAGATAATGGAAAAAGATCCATGTTTTTAATCGCTTCTTTCCAACTCCATGTACCAGAGAAACATTTTTTTAAACGCTTTTGCTTCCTGTGTTATGAAGATGATGAATGATGCTCTAGCACTCCTTCTTATCATTGCATTAAATCGAGGAAAAAAAGGTTATGTCATTTTTTTCTGTCTGTGTGTCCCATCTCTTCTAACATTAAATACTGATGCATATTCTGCTCAAAACTTTTTTATATCACCCACAACCAAGATGAAGAAGAAGACTTGTCGTCGTCGTCATCATAAAAATTTATGCATGCATCTCTCCTCTCTGCTCATATCATCGTCTCTTTTCCTCCTGTCAAACTTGTTGTTACGCGTACAGCTTGCGTAAATGCATATGTGTGGGCTGCTGCTCTGCTAGTAGTGGGTTATTGCGAATTTCAATGATTCCGCTTCTGTTGATGGAATAAGTACATGCTATTATCATGATCAGTGTATCAATTGAATAAAAAAAGAGTTAAGCGCCGCTTCTGCTGCTGCTTCTCTTGCTGAATCTCGTCGATCCTCTGAAAAGTCTGAGAAAAAGCGCTGAATTCGCTCAGTCCAGTGCTGGCACGCAAACGGATTGCATCTCTCTTCTATCATCATCGTCATCGTCACGACAATGCATGTGGCATGGAAAAGTTTTTTTTGTTACTGAAACAGCATACTACAAGCAAATGGTGAACAATATAATTTGTTAATTTGCAATTTAATACCTTTGTCCACTTAAGCCATAAACACCTCTTGAAAGTGTATATTTTTTTAAATTCTTGCTATCCGGAGAACAAAAAGTGTGGCGTTGTGGAAAATAAGGAAATAGTCCAGAGGAAAAAAAGATTTTAATGGTGTTAAAAAATACTCGTGGGTTTTTAGAGTGCGAGTGCAGTGCAGCAAGCGTTATTTAATCTCCATGGTCATATTACCTCGTATTATGCACCACAATGCTATTCGGAAAACAAAAAGTGTGGCGTTGTGGAAAATAAGGAAATAATCCAGAGGAAAAAAGATTTTAATGGTGTTAAAAAATACTCGTGGGTTTTTAGAGTGCGAGTGCAGTGTAGCAAGCGTTATTTAATCTCCACGGTCATATTACCTCGTATTATGCACCACAGCAGCGGCAGCACCTACTCACTGACATTTATGCAGTTCTTGCGCATTTCCAAACTGCACAGTTCCAATGACCTCTGTCTCCACTGAAAAAAAATTTCTTGTGCAATTCTTTTATGCAACTAAAGCAACTGTCGTCGTGTTCTCGATTTTTCAGCTTGAAATTTGACAAAGACTTCCTCTGCTTCTTATTTCTAATATTTAAATAAACGAATCGTATTGTTGCATGGCCAGGTCCATAAAATACATTTCTGTTGTTTACGTTATTTAATCTCCATGGTCATATTACCTCGTATTATGCACCACAGCAGTGGCAGCACCTACTCACTGACATTTATGCAGTCCTTGCGCATTTCCAAACTACACAGTTCCAATGACCTCTGTCTCCACTGAAAAAAAAATTCTTGTGCAATTCTTTTATGCAACTAAAACAACTGTCGTCGTGTTCTCGATTTTTCAGCTTAAAAGTTGACAAAGACTTCCTCTGCTTCTTATTTCTAATATTTAAATAAACGAATCGTATTGTTGCATGGCCAGGTCCATAAAATACATTTCTGTTGTTTTGTGTGCGTCGCATCATCGGATGGAGTGAGATATGCGGACGGTGATAATAATACGGAATGAGAAAACTGGGTGTGGGAGCATAACAGTAGCGTGAACAACGACAGAAACTGACAAGTGTTCAACCAAAATCCTAATCCCTTTTTGCGTAGTCTACTTATCTATTTTATTACAGACTGTGTATTTATTTATTTAACTTTTACACTGACTATCTATACACGTGGTCTCATGTCGTCCGGTACAAACAACAGCAACTTTTGCTACCGTGTAACCAAATCATATCACAGTAGCCGTCTTTGAAAGGTTTGGTGTATGCTCAACTTTCTATTCTTGACTGAATAGTACTGGCTGTCACCGATTTATCAAACGGATCATTTCTTAAAATAAAATTGTGAACGGTGGCATTATGAAATGCTCTGTTACCTACATAAATAATGCATGAAGAAAACCACTCAAGTGTACAAGGAAGGACATTGTCTCTCAGGTACTTTTAGCCGGTCATTCATTCTTTCCTTTTTTCTTTGTGAAAGCTGCCAAAAATAAGCTTGGAGCAATCAATAAGCAGGCATAGGAGTACATGGCTTTTAGGCTGCACACCAGAACATGTTCATAATAACGCATAATTTATTATTACTCTGTTTGCATTATTAAGCAGCAGAAAATATATTTACTGGACTGTTACAGTATAGGACTTTCATTGGAAAGCTATTTAGGAAATGGAGTAGTGCAATTTCCAGCACAGAAGAAAAAAAATAAGGAAAGAGTAGTGTCATGTTGCAGAAATGTAGACAAATGTCAAAGCACCAAAGAAAGACGCCTCCACCACCCACCACCATCATGGTCTGAAAGTACCATGTGGGTGGTCTTTTTCCTAAATATTAAATAATTTATCATACATGGTATTATTATGCAATAAAAAATTGTACTACTATGCTTGTTTCAACAATCTAAAGTTTATCTGGACAAGATAAAAATTTGCATGCATGGACTATGGACCAATGGATTGGTATAAATGTTGTGGCCAATCTTTTTGAGTGTTTACAATTCTTTAAAACTGGGTGAATAAAAAACGATAAAAGAGTACCAATATTGGGATAGGCACTTGTCCAAAAATATTGTTGAAAGTGCGTCATTGTCATAATCTCAAACATAAAACATGATCAGGTGACAAGTAGGAAGGAATAGATTTATTTAAAAAAAGTTATTGTTCTTTGATTATTGTATTTTTTTTACATGTCGCTTTTCTATTATTGCATCCAAGCTGCGTGCAGGCAGACAATCGTCAGTAAAATGTCGCACTCAGCATTAACATCATTATCAGCTGCAACACCGCGTCAACTTTTCATAGGTATGCATTTTGGTAAGGTATTAACAATGTGACAATGATTACAAATTTGTAAGTGAATTAAAGCAAGGACTACCACTATTCATTCCTACTGCCAATTCCACTGTACTATAATAATAAATACGTATACTGTGAGCTATTAATATGTCTTGTGCTCACTCACCACTGATTACTACTGATCGTCATCATCATCATTGTCATCGTCATGAATGTACGCAAAAATAATCACGTTAAAGTTATAAATACATTATTATGTCGACTTGATAAGAACAAGTAGCAGAACAGCAGCAGCACCAGCCGCCTCGCGCAGCCTTCACAAACTCTACCTTGACTGCAATAGACAAAACTACATGCCAAACCACTCTCTCCACACGGTATTTTATTGGTTTTTTTACCACTTGGAATATTTTTGCAGCAGCAGCATACAATATATAGGTAGGTATACATCATTGTGCAGTAGCAGCATGATTATCACCAACAATAGCATCATCTTCATCATCATCAGTTGTTTTACATAATAATATAAATCTCATGTTCATCATCTTCAACCTATTTCTGCTGCTGGGAGAAACAAATAAAAAATCTGAAAGAGAACTCTACAACAATAAGAGCTAAAGTAAAATTTAGAATTTTTACTCCTTGTATTCATACACATCTTTTTTACATACTTTACAACCAGCCCCAAAAATAAAATTTTGAATTACAAGTCAAAAGTTTAGAGACAGGTAAAAAGCATTAAAAAATCTCCTACTTATTCTTCTTCTTTTTTTCTGTTTAATAGCCAATTTTTTTATTATGCTCTGTCTGGTTTGGTTGGATGGAGCTGACCCATTTTGAAAGAAGAAGAAGGAGAATGCTATTTTAAAATAAGATATCACATTCAGCTTCTCACTCAATTATGTAGTAGCACCACTACCAACAGTCAGCATCTCCTCATCTCTCACCTCAATCATCATCATCATGCCATTTTTTCAACGTTCTACTCTACATCCAATTGTCTACTCGCGTAAAAGCAGAAATAGTAATCATAATAATAATAACAATACTAATTGCGCAATGTATTTTTAACCAAGTGTATATATTTAGCATAAAATCTTTGAAAATAATTTTTAAAGCGCAGTATACTGCTGGTATATTGCGTATTGTATTTTCATCAGTGAAAATATCCCCTTGTTGATGTTGCATATTTCGTGTGCTGTGACGTTACCTTGAAATAAACGGCTCTCTTCTTCTTCGTATTTTTTCTTCTTTGCTGCTGCTTTTTTGTGTAAACTGCGTACCTGAGCTCTGCTCCTATTATAATGCTGCTTTTAAATTTTTAATGAGTTACCCGGTGTAAAAGTCCGTACTAGCAAACAACACAATGTATTGATTTTTTTATTTTTACCAGTTTCTTCCTTGTCGCTCGCTTAACTTTGTATACTGCAGCACTATACAAAGCTTTGAGAGCTGCTCCTCTTTTTTATTCTGTTTTTTTGTTGTTGTTTTTCCTGAAAAAATAAATTGTTGGTTAGTTACAGTGTAGTAAACGGTTGTATATTCAAAATGGATGGTCAGCCAATTACAATTTAGCAAGAAAATATCAGGCTTTTCAACGGCTTTTTTTGCATGCGTTATCTTTATTGTATGCTCACATCAATCCACTGGCTTTTACTGCTGCTGCCGGACTTTCCAATTCAAGGACACTCACCCGTCGTCAGTCTCGGTTCCGAAGGCTGTGCTGCTACTGTTGTTGTTGTTTTGCATCAGCAAAAGCATGCTTTTTGTCCGTATTCCTCCCTAGACACTTTGAGCTGATAAAAACGTTCCCATTGATTTTTCTTCAGCAAATACTCCACTGCTACTCCAGCAGAGCTTCCACATGCTCGTGTTGCTGGTGCTGGTTTTGCAGCCTTTTTTCTCTTGCTCGCTGCTGCAGGCAATGCTCATTTCATCCCTTTTATTCTTCTTCTTCTCACTTCATGACAAATTACTTTAGTTTCATCATTCATTCATTCATTTTGTTCGACCGTTTTTTTCTGCTCCAAGGAATTTTGCAAGTGGGGATCGAGTCGATGCATGCAACCTTGCTCCTGTTGTTGTTGCGAATGTTGTTCCTGTTTTGTTATTATTACCACAAGAGGTGGAAGCAGCAGGGAATTCACTAATGTTCATTATTATTCTTAATATTATGGATTTTCGGAGGATCGATGTTGGAGGTGGTGGTGGTGAGGGAAGATGACGGTGTTGTAATATGTAATGTAATGGAATAGCAAACCTATATTGCAATGCAACTCTCGGGCTGCCAGGCACGGGTAAAAAGGTATTATTATTATTACTACTAGAAGAGTAGAACAGACCGAGTTGAGTATAGGAATACAAATTGATTTGTGCCATTGCGGAATGTTGGAACTTGAATGGAATACTTTGGAAGGGTAGAAGAGTATATTTGTTGGAAAAGTTGAAGTGAAATGCTCATTTTTTTTCAAAAAAATAGGTTTCCTTGATCAAAATAATGTTTGTAATGAAATAAGCTTTGAAATATGGCAGGGGAGATAGCGTCTAGAAATGTTTATTAGCCAAAGTAGTAGAGGCGCAGACCTACATCCCTAATTCAATCCAGTTTGAGTTGCATGGAAAATAAATAAATAAATGGATGGATATGCTGATGACAATACATTTATGCTTGGTGGCTGTTAATATTAGTAGACGATTACTTATTGGATCATGATTGGTTGATGGGACGTAAAAAAATGTGATAGCAGGCAATAATAGCATCCATAAAGCTAGATTATCCGTTTTAATTAAGCACGTCAGCGTTTGCCACAAACCATAACCGTCAAACAAGAAGCCGATGTATCTACGTTGCTGCTCTCTTAACTCACCTATTGATTTCATGATGACGCCATGGAAAAGTAACAACAGCTTACCAAAGTCTAATTATTACACAAGCCATCATTAGTACATAAATCTTGCATAATGTATCATTGCTAGTATCAAATTTTAAGGTGAATTTTCGTGATGCTCTGTATTATTTCTTACCGAAATTTAAGGAAAAAACAACAAATTGGATTGATTTCTGGAGAAAAATACAATTATAGAATTTTATCAATTGACGTAAACGGGAGAAGAATCGGTAGAAAAATAATAGCGAAATTTTCAGTTTTTTTTCAGTTTGTCAAAAAATTTAATAAAGGAAAAAGTATCAAAAACATGCAACTTTTTTGGTGACTATAGTGATTTGTGTAATAAAGGCAATATCAGCCGTCATCAGAGTGGTTACCTGAAACTGAGGTGTACTCTACGTAAAATTTTTTCAGTTTGTCAAAAAATTTAATGAAGGAAAAAGTATCAAAAACATGCAACTTTTTTGGTGACTATAGTGATTTGTGTAATAAAGGCAATATCAGCCGTCATCAGAGTGGTTACCTGAAACTGAGGTGTACTCTACGTAAAAGGCAGTACGCATCATTTATGTAAGCAAATGTAATTTCCAAATGAGTGATCATCGTCATCGCCAAAAGTCGTCATGTATGCACGTAAGACACTATGTGGCACATGACACTAATACATTTTACAAATTGCATTGCTTGTTCTTCCACTCCATTTCCATGACAATAGTAATAATAATGAATGATGATGATGGTATGTACCTATTATTTTTCAACATTACGTATTCTTGTATGCTAGCTTACCTGTGTGATGTTCTAACACTATTTCACTTGATACTTTTGACGTGTGCACGTTCCTTCCTCTCTTGGCCAAAGGAAGCTAAGGTAGGTATGCTGTATAGGTTAGCCAAGCAAGCGGAAGTCATTTTTATGGCATTTCCATTAATCCACATTCACACGGTAGGCACGTACAATATGCAATGCATACGTAACTTCTCTCTTAACAATTCATTTAATAAGAGCTAGTAGGACACTCTGTTGAGTGTAGAGCTAGAGGAGGAGGAGGAGAGACATTGCAAACCTGAAATGTGAATGTATGCGAGGGCGAGATGTGTTTAAAATGAACTGTTAGGTAAACATTGCAAACAATGTAAAGCATACGATCTCACTTGTCGATGCTACATTGTTTGGTGGCTGCACATATCATTATCTGCATACCTCCTCCCACCTTCCTCCCTTGTATTCTCGCACAGGTATGCCACTTCCCTTTATTTTAAAGATCATTCTAGGTAGCATCCATACGTTGCGTATAAATATCATTTTTAGCTGATTAAATTTTTGCAATTTTTTTTTGGCCATGCTGCGCTGTCCAGAATATTGGTGCTGGTTCTTTGGTACTTTGTAGAAAGCTCATTTTGTTTGAGTTTGTTTTTGGACTGCTGGCTCTATTGTTTCTTATCTTTTACCAATTTCACTCCTTGATGCCTCCCAATGAATCCAACCCATCCCCAGAGAANTCACTCCTTGATGCCTCCCAATGAATCCAACCCATCCCCAGAGAAATTTCCCTTCAAATAATTTTCATTTTTGCTGCGTTGTGAGTGTAGGCATTGTGAATGTGTGCAGTACCTATATAACCAACCAATAATACTACTATTATATCCTCCTCATCACGGCATGTATATAGCACGGCTATATCTTATCTTTCTTTACAAACGGCTATATAATATATGGTCGTGGTCTGGTTGGTTGCAATTCCCTATCTTGCTCGCTTGCAATACAAGAAAACTAGCAGCTATTTCTACTGAAGCTACTACGTCCCATTCCTTCTCATTGCAAATCACTTTACTTTTTTGGCTCTTGCAGGCACTTGGCTTGGTCTTTATTGCAAAGCGAGGTGGAGTGGAGAGAGAGAGAGTCTCAGTCAGTCGGTTGTTTATATTGAAGTAAATGAGGAGACGAGAAGGCAGCAGAGAGGTGTGCAGTATTTGTGTGTGCCTTTTTGCGTGTATGTGCGAAAGGGATTTTTCTATGTAGGCCAAATTTTTTTTTCTTGTAGCAAAAAAGCAGCGGAAACTGGCACTACAGCTACGTTACAACGAACGTACGAGTACGTGCGCACTTTTTTCTATGCAGTTTACTGTAAAGTTGATGAAAGCTTGCTTTACTACTGCTGCTGCTCATGCTTCGAATTAGCATCCTTTCTTGAGGCAAAAAGGTTTCTTCTTCGTTGTCGTCGACTTTATTCTCTACATTGCCATTATTTTTATTATGCATGCACTTGTTGCAAATTTTTCCCCGCTGTTATGTGCCTTGTTATTGTTTAAATGGTATGTACAGATTTTATATTATTAGTAGGCAGACAAAGCGAGAAAAATTTGCAAAATGCATCATCATCATCCCACAAGTCAAATGCAGAGCGAGTCGGGATTGCTCCTTCAAGTAAATAATATGAAATGAATGTATGTCGTCGTACGCACATGCAACGTCTTTACTCTGAAAAAAGCAAAGCAAGTATGTGTTATGTGCTTATAGAGTTGAGAGTGTATCTCTCCATCTGGTTAAGATTGGTTGGCTAAGTAGGTGAGTCAGGTTATGGTTGTATGGTCTCTCAGGTCTTGTTACTTAAAGAAGCAAAGAAAAAAATAACCAAGGAAAAAAAAAGTTTTCAAGAGGATAAGGACGTTGATTAGAGTGTTGACTACATTCAAGTTGGATGATACGGATGAAGCTGCGTGTGCTACTAACAAATAAATTGTGGAAGAGCCCATCGTTAGTTGTAATAATGTCAAATTGTGCTAGTTTAGCTGGGCGAAATTTTCCCCCGTTTTTTTCTTTATTCTCCAGAACAACTCGTGACATTTTTATAAAGAAAAGTCTGAGTTTTGTGTTGAAACACTTGTTGCAAACAATGTCAGATATTGCAAAAAGATTATTACAATTATTATTTATTAGTTACAGCAGCAGCTTTATCATTTATCATCATGGTGACTGCCCATCACCACCATCATAAATCATTAGTCTACAAAGCTCTTCTCCTCCTCCTCCTCCTCAGAAATGCATCAACATTTTAACAAGAAATCTCAACTTTTATAATAGCAGCATAAAGCAATTCTCAAAATAGTAACCATGATGGCGTTGTTGTTCTTGTTACTGCTGCTGCTGCATGTTATCGTGATGCTACATACTTATTCTTGAGTTGGCTGTTGAGATAAAATGTTACGTGCTTCCATTCATCCATCCTTCCTGTCTCTCTTTTTTTCCTTTTGTCCTGTTTTTCTTTCAGAGAGTAACGAGGTGAGTAGGCCACAATAATCATCATCACCACCACCACCACCAAGAGCAAATGTACATGCATGCCTACGTACAATACCTACATAATAAATAATAACAATAATGCAGCAGCAGCAGAAGAAGAAGAAATCATAATCATATCAGTTGACTTTTTAGTCGTCATCGTCCTTTTGCTTCTCGTAAAGGTTGTTTTAGTTGTTGTGCAATACCTACTACTACTACTTCTTGTTAACTATAATAAAAGTAGCAACTGCACTCCTCAACACACGCACTCGTAACAACAACAACAACAACAACAATGACGACGACCTATGTAACTTTATACACACAGCGTAAAACTTGATGACCAAAACATAGCATTTTTCATACATTTGCATCAAATCAACTGCAGTCAAATGGCTATTCAGATTTGTAAATACTCTTGTTCTTCTGAGGAGGAAAATCATGAATACAAAAATTGCCATGTGGGAAACCTGATGCTTTGTGCTGCTGCTGCTGCTAAAAAATGTTAATGATATTAAAGTTGTTTGTTGAGATTCGTTTAAAGTCATCATACGATGAATTGTTCTTTAAGCTGCTTATTTACTCGTTGTCGTTATTTTTCGCCATGGAGGAAAGAAAATATTTTATTTTTATTTTTATTCTTGTAGTAAGGTGCCTAAATGTAAAAAAGTGAGCAGTGCAGAACAACAATTATAACCACATGCAATGCAATATGTTATCA
>JAANSP010003176.1:0-11680 GCA_036850745.1 Homidia socia
GCCCTATCGATTGCTGAAAACAGAATTGAAATAGCTTTTATCGTTTTCGAGATATCGTGTTGACAGACGGACAGACAGACGGACGGACAGACAGACAGACGTACGGACAGACATAGACATTCACATAAAGTAGCTCAATAGCTTTCGCTACTAAATAAATCACATGGAATCGGAAAATCGTCATTGGAAAAGAAGCAACTTATTTTTTGACATAAAATTATTTCATGGCCCATCATCAATCTAAAAAAAAGTTATTCCACGTGTCCACTCTTCTTTTCTAACAACTAATTATCCAACAAAAGCTTGTAGCGATTTGGTAGTCTGCTGATGGTGTGCAATTTTTTTGTGCTTCAAGTTTCCTTTGGCTTTTCTTCTGGATTGATTATGTATACGGCGCATGCTATTCTGTCTCATCCAAATAAATTATTTTCGCTTATCTTCTTTTTTATGCTTGTTTTATTCCTCCTGTTTATCAAATTTTATGTGGCAAAATTTTTGTCGACAGATATGGACATGGCGATGGGATATTGAAAGGAGAGAAAAAAAAGAGTTTAAATGGAAAAGGAAATTCTGGACGGAATGACTTTTTTTGCAAAATGATTTAATGCCTGGTGCCATCGGCAATTTATTATTATTATTATTTCACATTGAACTCACCTTCCTTCTTTGAGAGTCAACTTTTGTCCGTAGCCTGACATGGTGGTGGTTGGCGGTGGTGATGGCGCGTAAGACGATTATTAATATGGGAGTTGTTTAGTCCAATGAATCTATTTTAAATCGAAAAGTTTTCCTAAAATCCTGCAAATAGCAAGTCAAGGCACGTATTCGCAAAGGTGAATTCAAAATGTTGACACGCCTGGACACTGGCAAACCGGTAATACGATTTCAATCAAGGTTGCCTTTTACGATTTCACCTTAGCAGCAGCAGCAGTATACCGCCATGTCTCTGGCTGGCTTCACTTACTGTTTATTTTTGTAGCCATCATCGCCACATGATAATCCTGTTGCTACCAGCTAAACCCCAAAAAATTTGCACCACCACCAAAGAAGCAGCAGCTTAGCATATAGGCAAATTATTATGCTTTATAATAATAATAAAAGCAAGATGAACAATACCTCCCACCCTAATTACTTTTGTCCAACATGAACGTCTTGGTCGTCGTCCGCCAACCTTTTGTTAAAACTAATTCTTGCTTGAATGCCTGCTGCTGCACTAGAAAAAAAATAATACACATTAACTCTTGGTACTTTTCTTGTGCCTCACTTATTTTTTCTTCATATTTGCTTGACGTTGGTAGGTTGGTCCAAAGAAGAAGAAGAATTTTTTTTGAATTATATTATTTATACCTTGCCAGGACAACGATACAATTTAGTATATTACATTGTTACAAAGATAATAATGGAAATGGTCAAAAGCAGACGAAGAAGAAGAAGATGGGTATGTCATGTAACTTCATTTATTATTGTCGTGGGGTGAGCTTGGCTCATCATCTCTGCTCAACGTCGCTATAACAGAATGCCATTATATGATTATTAGTAGTAGTATAAAATGTTAATAATAATGTGAGTAAATCTTGTAATTTTTTCTCCATTGCCATCTCACACAAGGCATGAAATATGATTTTCAGGCAGGCATAAAAAATGTATTAGATTAGAACAAGACTGCGTCAGTGAGAGAGGGAATGGGCTTTTTAGGTGTCCACCTTTTAAACTTGACCAGCAGATTATTCACTTCGCATCTTCTTCTCTAACTGGTACTCATGTTCATAGTCATCATGGTCGTCGTCGTCGTTATTATTATTATTATGGCATTATTTCTCAGATAGAACTTTTGCTTAAGGTCAGGATTTGCACAAAGTTCTGTTTTCGTTTCATTACACCGCTGACTTGGTCTTGGTGGTGGCGAAGGAAAGAACGTGCGAGAAGCTCCATTATCATCATCATCAACATTGCCATCTCCATCGTTTTTTTTTGCAAAAAAAAGTTTTAGCAAGAAGCATGTCCTTTTTATTGTGAAACGTATTGGGTGAGTTGAGAAGGCAAGTTGGTTTTATTGGATTTTTTTCTTCATTCTTCTATTTTGTTGCTGCCTAGTTTGTCCACTACCTACGTAACAAAAATATTTTTAAAAGAAATGTTTTAATGGTAGACGCAGCAACAATCTAAAAAAACGTCTTGTTCTTCTCGACTCTTTACAAATTCATGAAAATTTTTGAGCAGGGCTTATTCTTTCACATTGTCTTGCTTTTGGTGGTGGTGGTGAGTGATGATGAGGATGCTGTTGCTGTAGTGTGCTGTGCGTAGGTATATGTAGATTTTTTAATTCTTTTTTGAGATCGGCTCTAGAACAGAAACACGTTTCGTTATTAAAACTTAATGTTGTTACATTCGAATATATGCTTCTTGAAATTTGATAGTGACTGGGAAAGATCATATTTCCAAAGTTGTCGTGACTCCGCGGTCGTCACTCGTCTCAAGAGTGAGCATCTTTGTTTAACTTTGCAGCAGTAGTTTTCGTCAGTGTGCAGAACAGAGAGTGGCTTGTTTGTACACAGTGTTTTGTTGTCGTTCGCTGTGAGTTTTATTGAAGAAAGGAAAAAAGTGCAAGCGTAAAGAAAAGTTGTCAACTGAACAAAGTGTAGTGATGATAAAATCTCTCAGCGCACAGCAAGAAACCAAACAGTTGCAAAAAAAACTTGTGTGAAAATTGTTAATTTTTTTGTTTTTTTAAAATATTTTTTCATCTTTGTCTCCTACCCGTGCGCTGCTTCTGTTCTTGGCATAGGATATACTACGTCAAATAAGAGAAGGTGCAACGACTCGGAAAACACTTTTGGGCCCTTCTGAAAGGAAGGAGTTGCTACCATTCTCTGGGAAAGACTCGGCGCAAAAGCGTGTCCTTCAACAGAGTCGCCGACATGACAGAACAACCGACATTGAGGACACTAAAGAGGTAAGTAGAAAAATAAGTAATGCGAGCAGAACAAGGCAAGATCATCTCCTTTTTTTAAAGAAAAAAAAATTGTGCATGCATTTTTTCTTGTTCTTTATTTCGAATAAATAATGTATTATTGCTTAGCGTCACATAAACAAGCAGGAACGTGTGAGTAGCGTAACGCGTTCAGTCGCTTCTCCTCATTTTCAATTATTCCGCTCAATTAAATGGATAACCTTGAAGAATAAATAAATAAAAAATACGTGTGTTTGTAGCTTTTGTCATTTTTTTCTGAAAGCTGCCGCACTGATAGGAAGTGCCTCCGGACAAAAAAAATAAACGTCTCAATTATTATTTTGTATGTCTACCTCCACGTTTGAATAAATGATTATATTATAGTTTAATGCTTAAATGACAAATAATTAGAGATTTGAAAGAAATGGAATTGGGTGAGCACGTATGAGGCTTATTATTATTGCTAGTAAATGAGGATGCTATTCTGCAATGAGTTGAAGGACACTGATAAAAATTATAAATTTTGTATAGAAAATGACGACAGCAGTGCCGCAAGCTAAAAAAAAGTCTTTTTTGATAATACCACACACGTTTACGACAAGGTCAAGAATAATTGTTGAGCGCGTGTGATGATGAGGAGGATATTCTGTTAAAAAGACGATTGTCACTGGCTTATTTAGTCGCAATAAGTGGCAATAACTAACTTGTTGCAGAGCTGGATTTACAAAGGATTGGATTTGTATTTTTGCAGGTGAGCAAAGTGAAGGAGGATGGCAACTTGGTGACAGAGATCACCCGACGTCATGAGCACGAGGTGTTTCACAACGAGGACATTCCTGACTCGGACTCGGACGAATTTGAGCACATTGAGAATCGGGAGGGTGCGCACGACTACAGTCACGGAAAAAGTGAAAACTTTATCGAGTACGTAGCAGTTCCAAAAGGAGGAAGCCCTTCTCAAGGAGTCAAGGTAAATCTTTGCACAAGAGCATCAGCAGCCGTTGTATTTTCCAAAATATCTACATTTCTATTTTAAAAAATTCTACCCTTTTTTCAACTTGACTACGCTCACAAAATATTATTCCTTTTCATTCCTTCCACCTTCCTACCACAATCCAATTTTTATTTTATTTTTCTACTTTTACTGAATCTCCCATCACCACCACACCACACCCACACCGTCTTCTCTTACTTTTTTCTCTTTTCTTTGCTTTATTTTGGCGGTACGCACATATATACCTACACACGAACATTTACATACATGCACACCAATCTCACTCAATCGCCGCATTACTGCGTAGTAGTAGGTCAAGGTGAGATGAGATCTCTCTCGGGGTAATATTTCCTTTTTAAATGGAACTTCGTCTTATAAGCGGGGCATGTTTTTTTCCAAGGGACTGTAAATACAATTAAAATTTTCGTTGTGAATTTTAAGGGTTCCCGTAGATAGTTGTAAGTAGCTGTGGTACTTTTTGCTGGTCTGGTTTGGTATTCGGGTTTTGCTACAAGGTGCACTTTTGTACATGCTGCACAGAGAAAAAAATGGAGAAAAAATGGAAATAAAGTTTTTAGCACGTAAAAGTCTTGGTGGTTTTTTAAAATAATAAATAAACTAGTTTATTGGATGCATGGTTTGCAAATATAGTCATTCATTACCTTTGCTATGTACATGTTTGTGGACACACCTGTAGAGTTACAATAATAGTTTGGTAGTTTGGTGGAAGGAAGTATACAATTTTGCAAGCAAGTAGAGAAAATAAAAAGCGTAGGCCTCTTCAGCAGGTTTTTTTTATTTTTTCTTCCTCTTCATCCAACTTGACGCTTTCTCTTTTCAAAATGCACATCTTCTTCTAGACTTTTTATATTTTTCAAAAGTATGCGAGAGAAGTTTGTATAAAAAAGAAAGATTTGTTGAGCAGAAAGAAAAGAAAAAAAGCACATCATTTTGACTTCACTTCTTCGGTTCCGGTTGGTATTTAGATTGGAGAGGGAGCTCACTTTGTCTCGGAAAACATCAACACTCATCGAGAAGGGGATGAGGATTTGTGGGACTCGGTTTCAGAGAGAATCCGTCGACTTCCCAAAACAGCGGAGGGCTTGTTTGCCCCCAACAATATCAACGCGCCCGCAAATGCGCAACCAAGCAGACAAGATGCACTGACAAACCGTCCCCTGGACTTGGATCAAGAGGAGCACACAAGAAAAAACGAGACAAATCGCTGGCTCAATAGTCATTTTGGTAGTTCTAGTAGCTCGCTAAACTCAGAAGCATCCCCTAGATCCCCGCTCCACTCAACCCCAACCGGGATCCATGTCACTATGACATCTCGTGGATCTCCACTCCACTCACCACCACCCCAACCGCCACCTTTACCCGGAGGAGGAGGCGGTGGCGGAGGTGGAAATAGCAACGGCAACAGCCATCATCCTCATCATCAAAATAGAAGTAGTCCCAGAACACAACCGCCAGGAAAATTACGTAAATCCGAGAAGGAGTCTGTTGGAAAGAGAATCAGCTTTGGAGATTCTCCAGCTCATCGTCAAAATCATAGTCAAAATAGTGTCCACTTTGTAAGTTGCAACATTTTTTCAAACAAAAAAAATGTTCAGAAAATCCATTTTTTTTCTTCACCTTCCTCCCACACACGCTCTCTCACAAACTACTCCAATATTAATACTTGTGTAATGAAAAAAAATCATCATGTCAGGTGAAACTCTACCAGCAGGATACCCACTACTGCTACTACTACTACTACTTTACAACTTTACTACTTTTGTAGTTTTTGTTTTGTCTTTTATTGTAAAAAAAAATGTTCAGAAAATCCATTTTTTCTTCACCTTCCTCCCACACACGATCTCTCACAAACTACTCCAATATTAATACTTGTGTAAAGAAAAAAAATCATCATGTCAGGTGAAACTCTACCAGCAGGATACCCACTACTGCTACTACTACTACTACCACTTTATTGTCACGTTTTTTGTCACTCTGTAAAGACAACAAGGTGTTCTAAACGGTCACACTCTGCCCTTTTGGCTCAATTGTTTGATAAAAATTTTATCAGCAGCTTTCATCATTGTAATAATAATAATGGTAGCAATAATTTGTGTATGTCGTCAAATGTCGTGTTCAAAAAGTAGAAGCAGCAGAAGCAACACCAATATTTATTTTCATTACTACTTATTCTATTTCAAAAATGTTCACTTGAAACAAGTGCATGATTGCTCGTTGCAAAAAAGGAGACATGGAAAGCCTTTAAAAAGGTTTCAAAAATCTTCTCTTCGCCATCATAACTTGTTTTGTGTTGTCGTCGCCTGCCACTTGTTCTGTTGAAAAAAAAAGAATTTACTACGACATATTAGTATTATTATTGTTATGCTGGTCGCCAGTTCAGTAGTGCAGGTTGGTTATGCTGGCGTGGCTCGGCTTTTATTACACTTTTTATGTGGGCGTCACAAAATTGTCGATTCATTTCCATTTTGAAAAAAATAATTCAACACCACCGCACCAGCATCAGAGTAGCGTGTATTGTTTTAAAAGGGCAGCTAAACGAAAATAAATGCAAGCATTTTTTAGCAGTTCAACTAGTGGTGGTGGTGATGGTGGCGGTTGCTGTTGCTGTTGCGTTCGTTGCAATGAAAAGAATAGCACCAGCATCAGAGTAGCGTCTATTGTTTTAAAAGGGCAGCTAAACGAAAATAAATGCAAGCATTTTTTAGCAGTTCAACTAGTGGTGGTGGTGATGGTGGCGGTTGCTGTTGCTGTTGTGTTCGTTGCAATGAAAAGAATGTTGCGGCCGTTGCTGCTGTTGATATATTATTGTGCTCATGTTTTTAAGTGGGCTTTTTCCTACTTGTTCTTTTAAGTAACATTATCTCGATCATCCTTTGACTTGGTCAGTAATATTTTTAAATGCATACTATTATCAGTATATTTTTTCGCATCTTTTTTATGGGTAAGCCAGTAGAAAGTTTATTTTTTGGTATTTTTATTTTGCCATTGTATTATTTCCGTCCCCATGCTATGAGTAAGAGTCAGGAAGTAGTTGTATTTGCAGATAGAAAATGATAATTGTGTTGTGTATTTACATGGAACGAAACATGCCAAAAAAAGCAAGTAGGTGTTCAGAATATTCTGTTTATGTGTCCAAGAAAGAATCTATTCTCGTAAGGAAGCATAATGAAAAGTGAAAATAGCAAGGGATATAGTTTGGGCTTAAAAAGATGATTTGGTGCAGTTAGCAAACATTAGTCAAAAACCAGAGTAGATTAGCAAAGCAAGTAGGTGTTCAGAATATTCTGTTTATGTGTCCAAGAAAGAATCTATTCTCGTAAGGAAGCATAATGAAAAGTGAAAATAGCAAGGGATATAGTTTGGGCTTAAAAGATGATTTGGTGCAGTTAGCAAACATTAGTCAAAAACCAGAGTAGATTAGCACGTAAATGTAAATTATATGATCTCATCCTCGTCATCGTCATCATCAGCATCCCTCTTACATGTGATTACTATTGTTACTGCTCATTGTTAGAAATGCTGTATGATGGTAACATTTATGTGTGTTTTCTGTATTGTTGTGTATGAAAAAGGATCTGCGAAATCGACATCATCAGGACGACTTCATTCGTTCGCTGAACTCATCAAATAGGACGAGTATCTGTGACCAAATCTGGGAGCTTGTGGGATGAGGAGCCCACACCAACACCACCTCCACGATCCCGGCGCAGAAACAATTCGCCTGATTTCAGAGCATATGATGGTCAGACGCGTCATATCAACTTGACTGGCACGATGAACAACAATTTTCCAAGTCGTCACTATGCAAGCGAGTCACCACCCTACTTGCAGGTACACAAATTTTAACCAAAATTATAGATTATTATTTGGGATTTTTGAAAATTGTGCTTATTTATTTTTGATTTCATTTCTTTGTTGGATAAAATGAAAAGAGTAATTTGTAGAGTGGAAAGTTTATTTTTTTCATTGCGACTAAACGTGTTTTTTTGGTGTTGATAGAAAACGGGAGATGTTGGTGAAAGGAAAGCGTACGAACGACGGGAACAAAGTTTGGGTTATAATGGCCCTGTTACGAGCGGCCTCTCCAGAGACACCCTGGACAATGGCAACTTTAACAACTCTGGCTACGTGACCAAGCACTCGAACCAGTATAAAATGAACGAGAACACGAATCCCTCTCAAAACGTGTATTATGAGAACGGGGATGCGGACGTGACCGAGAGGAAAACAGTTGAGCGAAGGGAAAGAGTTTTCTCGTACGATGGAGCCTCCCAGAAGCAATTTCACCCAAAGTACATTGTGGGAACTCCGTCCAGCACAATGAACCGCTTGAAAGGGATCGAGCATACTGGAGCCGTAATCGAGAACAACAACGCTCTTGTTGACAGGTCGCAAACGTTGCCTCGACGGCGGTTCTACTTTGGGGACGACGAGGGATCCCTGATAGGAAAGGACACGGTGGCAACTAATAAGCGCACGCCAGGGAAATCATTGCGCTTTGGCTCTGATGACATTGACGTGTCCATATCAAACAGCTACCAGAATGCGGAGCAGAACCGCAAGTCGAATAGCCTTAGTCGAAGTATGAGCTTTACTCCCAGATCAGTAGGTCGTGAGAATCTGAACGGGAGCGGCGTCGGGAGACCCGCCTATAACCCACCACGGCTAACCAGTGAAAGCAAATACTCGCCAACGTACAAGTCAAATCCCCAGCTTTTGGATTCTCCGGATTTGCTAGCTCCGAAACTGCTGCAGAATATGAGTCGAAGCACCAGGGATGTGAGTGGTTATGACAACAGCTATCATAATCACAACCACTACAACAACAACTCTACAAACCGGCAGTACGAAACAAACCACGTGACGTCATCGACCAACAATGTGTCTTCCCAGAAAACAAAGCGAAGCCTGTTTGACAGTCTAAAAAAAAACTCGGTCGACTTATTTGACAGTGTGCGCGGTTCAAAGGCAAGCTCACCCGCCCGATCAATGACCCCCACAAACGCCTACTCCCCCTTACGCACTAACGGACACGGACACAACGACCGTTCCATCATGTCCACTCGACAGTCTCCCCGACATTTTGGGGGTGGTACAAACTCTCCCTTGTCTGACGACTACCACGAAACATACCGTATGAGCTCCAGTACCCCTGACCAGGACGAAACGAAACCGAAAATTAAAACGGACACCACGTCAAAATTCTCAAGGAAAACCATTCGTGGGGAAGACGGCAGGGCTGTTGGAAATGTGGAAAGCTCGCAAACCACAACCCGAACAACCAGTCGATACAAAGAGAGCGAAGTGATGTATCCAAACGGCAGAGGAATGCATTCCCCACTAGGTTATTACTTGGACGGACCCCCACCACATTCCCCCCAACAACTTTCCTCCGGAACTGTTGTAATACCTGTGCGAGACACTAACAATAATAAAAATCATCACAATAACTACCTAAAGTAAACAATTTGCAAAAAAAGAGAAACAAGTACCTTTTCGATACAAAAACATTTGCTGTTACTGCTACTTAAATATTACGTATCAAAAAATTAACAAAAAACATTTCCGTTTTGCATTGTACGTTCTGCAATAATAAAACAAAGGAGACGTCGTGTCACAAAAAAATAACACTGCAACTTACTTGTAAATAAATACACAACGCAACACAGCGATCATTTAAAAAAATGAATTCTCCGGAAAAGTAATAATATTGATAATAATAATAATAATAATAATATTCATTCACTGAGTAATAATTTTAAATAACATTAATGATTAAATAAATAAACAAGTACATAAGTAAAAGTAATAACGCGATTAATAAGATAAAAACAATTACCCTTACTGTAAAATAAAATGCCTAAATCCTAATAAAGTTATTGTTGTTGTTGGTAAACAAAACATCATGTACGTTTCTAGTTTTAAGACAAAATATTATTGTTTTCAAGTGTTAGTTCCAGTTNACAAAATATTATTGTTTTCAAGTGTTAGTTCCAGTTGTCAAGTAATAAAGTAATAATAATAATAATAATAATCATAAACTAAAATTGTTCTAGTTTTGATAAACGTCCACGGAAGCAATATCAGTGCAGTTTTAATGAATCCAGTGAAAACTAGTACGACAATATCCGAAAACGCCAGCAAGTCTACACGTTAGAAAATCTGAAGATTTAAAAAGAGTTGTTTTGAATTTTGCAATGTTAGCTATTAACCAGTGCAATAATAAGTATATAGTAATAATTACGACGTATTATGTATTTCAATATTAATAATAATGGTAATATAATAATAACTGCAAAAAATATTATAAAAATATTGATTTCTAAATAATTGCATGACAAATTGATACAATCTAATCAAATCACTTTTTTGAACCGCTCACCAATGCTAAACAGCGAAAAACTAATACAAATTTTATCTTGTACGATTGTTACGTTATGAAACCCAATTATATTAATATTCCGTTGTATGTTATATGTTGTTAGATTGAAAAAAAAGAATTTTTAAAGAAAATGTGTGCTTTACAATGATGTATCATACAACAGGTAGTTATATAGCGTGATCCAAAAAATGTTTTGGAAATTGTGGAGAAACGACACATTGTTCCGAGAATACGTAAACGCGGATGTACGTTGTAATAATGCTGTTATTATTATGTAGTGTGTATTTTGGTCATTTTACTTGACAAGCTAGCATTTTTTTGCTACAGCTCAACTTGTTATGTTAAATATTGTGCTGCAACCATAATGATTATCACGTATCATCCTCACTGTTAAATGTGTATTCTTTTCTTTTGGTGGATGTTGCACGTCTCACTGCAATCTAATGCTATTATATTACTTAAATGTGACTATTACTGCAATTTGACAAATAAAAGTGATCAAAGTTTTAGCTGAAAAGCAAAAATAAATTTGCAAAATTACAAAATGGCTTATTTTCTCGCTCAGCTGAAATGAAATTCGTTTTCTGATTTTTTGCATACTTCTCAAGTCAATAGACATTGGAAAATCTGTATATGCATGAAAAGAAATCTGTAAATAAACTAAAAGCTACTGTAACATTTATAGTCATTTTCAAACGCAGTGATAAAAGCAAGATCGGTCCTCAAATATTTTCTTTTGTCAAAAAAAAAATAAATTTGAAATAACAAAATGGTTTATTTTTTACGCTTAGCTGAAATGAAATTCGTTTTCTGATTTTTGGCATATTTCTCAAGTCAATAGACATTGGAAAATCTGTAAATGCATGAAAAGAAATCTGTAAATAAACTAAATGCTACTGTAACATTTATAGTCATTTTCAAACGCAGTGATAAAAGCAAAATCGGTCCTCAAATATTTTCTTTTGTCAAAAATCAGTCAAACGTACACATGGTAAGTTCTGGAATAAAGTATAAAACACTGAAAATAAGGTTATACATTGATTATTTTTTGGAACATCAATCATTGTCCATGTAGACAAAAAGTAAGGTGAAAAGATGACATGATCATAAACAGCAGTATCCTTGCACCGAAAAAAGAGTATATACTCGCATGGTACAAAAGAAGAAAAAACCATTTGAATCTATTTACGAAGCATTTTTCAAGTTTATTAAGTACATATTAATACTAAACAGTTGACACAAGAACATGCTTGCTCAAATTGAATTCCATAGACATAATCATAATTTCTATAACCTCCTTCTGTTCTCTACGTATCAATAAGTCTAATGAACT
>JAANSP010003177.1:0-11679 GCA_036850745.1 Homidia socia
GAGCTGCTGCTGCAGCAGCAGCATTCTATTTTGGATCATTGCAGGGCAGCGAGCAAGACAAAAAGGAAACAAGGTGAAGACGGGATTTCTGCTGCAAGTTGTGTTTTACTATAGCTGCTTCTACTAAAAACAAACGCAAAATATAAATTTATTTATTTTTCCCTTGTTTTCTCCCTCTCTTTATTTTTCCTCTCTGTATTTGTTTATACAGAAGACCTACCACTACGAAACTACTATCACGCATCCTTCTAGTTTTTTTTCGGTTTCCACGAGTATTATCCATTGTCTTTATCATGTCATTGTTCTACTACACTGCATTATACTATAATAATAATAATAATAATAGCAGTATATCCCATTAGTCGGGACCTAGACCACAATTTCTTCTTGTGTGCGATACGTCTCGCCACGCTATACAACAATCAAGTAAGTATACAAGTTGTGCTGAATAGAGGAAGCAGTAGTAGTAGTAGTCGTCCTCGTTGCTGTTGTTCTGCTGAAATGGAAACCTGGAGCAAATGTTCACCTTTTTGCATACATATTCTAGAGTTTTCACTAGGTCGTCACTACTCCTCCTGGTATTATTCTTTTGCCGTGAAAACGAGAACAAACGTACTCTGTGATTTTCTCTTTCTCTCACTTTTTCTCTCATGCAAAACGCACACTTGGAATTCCGCCGACTGGATTAATTCTTTGCGAGAGAGAGAGAGAAAGAGAGAGAAAATAAACCTTTTCTTCTGCTGGCATGCACGCTATACCTCTATTTCTCTCGAGTTGTTTGCATTATTTGCTTGCTTGTTTTCCAGTTATTCTCTATGGTTGGATGATTCAAAATGCAATGCAAAAAGCAGAAGAGCTGCTGCT
Organism: Homidia socia; assembly: GCA_036850745.1. Classification (NCBI taxonomy): domain Eukaryota; kingdom Metazoa; phylum Arthropoda; class Collembola; order Entomobryomorpha; family Entomobryidae; genus Homidia; species Homidia socia. The sequence continues at coordinate 865 of JAANSP010003177.1, forward strand.
GCTGGTTGTAATCCGTGAGCTGCTTCCTTCCTTCTTTCATCACTACAATTTCAGTTGTGTACCTTGTGTGAGGATGAGTGCTGCCCAAAAAAGTGGGAGCAGTGAAATGCGAGAATTGCAAATTTTCCGTTGACTTCTAAAAAGAGACGTGGAAAAAAATAATGCGCCTTTGTGTGCATATGCCTAATACACACTAGAGTATGTCTGGTGGCAGGGCATGGTTATGATGACGATACCACTCTGCATATGATTTTTTCACATGATGCCAGCAAACTGTGGGAAGGAAGAGTGCAAAATATTTATACCGAAAAGATAAGCATGTTTCCACACACGAGCATAGAAAACCACTTTATTCGCTTCAGTTCGCAACAATTTTCTACAATATTGTTATTATTATTATCATTATTTTATAATTACTATGTATTAACACTATTACATATGTAATATGCGCTTACTTTTTCGATATCATTAGCACATTCTTATCATTAGAATTACTCTATTTATGGTTGTGTTTATATCCAAATTCAAAATTAGTTGCTTTTTAGTAGGTTTTTATCTTTTTTATTTCCGTTATTATATACAACACGTACAACAATAATAAAAGTGATTATAATGGTATTTCATACGTTGTATTTATAGACATCATTATTTTATTATTACATACACTCATTCATCAAAAATTTTTTTGCTTTACACAATATGGCCAACCGTTTTTATATTTTCTTGCTTTGACCAAGCCCAAACTCGAAAATCCAATGCTTCCTTCATAAAAATCATTTGTTACATTACTAGTGTAATTTTATTCATTTTCTTTTGTGAATTACACAAGTATTTTTTATAAGTGCTTGCAACCTGTTTATTATTTTTTCCCATCGTCCGATCCCTCGTAGCAAATAAATGCATCCTTTTGCTTTCCGCCTCTAAAGTAATGTTAACATGTGAAAATTATAAACGAATCCGTTCGATAAATGCTTAATTAAGGTGTTGACACTCATGACATGTATGTCATCATTGTATTACACTTAATTATAAGATTCACAATTTTCTGATATTTACAGACATACGTGTATTATTTTTGTAAATATGTAGGTAGATATTTATTTAGTACTTTCAGCCAACAAAACGTTTTTTTTCTGAAGTGCTACTATTCTATTTTAATAGGTCGGTGTTTTTCTTCTTTCATTTCCAAATACATACATTCTCATTAATTTGTAAGGGTAGAAGAAAGATACATTTTTTCTGTGTATATTTTAGTTATTAAATATAAATTGAATAAACAACATATAAGCTCAATTTTTTTTCAGAAAATCTTTGTCACCATCAAATGTAGTATGCAAAGTACAAAGACTGCAGGGCATTAAAAATATTCCCAAAGAGACTAAATCAATTAGAAAATAGATAAACAAAGTGTAGTTTAAGGTCAGGTAGCAAAAATTCTGGAAAATTAATAAAACAAACAGCTTGATAAAATATGTCTCGGTAGAACATTGGGGAAATAATGATTTTTCCACCTTACACATATATAGTACACCTATCTATCTAATTAAAAGTGTTAAGCCTATAAATAGTACTTATCTTTATCTTCATATTTATATGATAAGAGGTCATCATAGTACACAGCATTTACACCGGAAAACCTAAATATTATGTACAATTTGTTTTGGTTTCTCTTAATGTAAAATATTTTTCAAAACGTAAAACTGGAAATATGTTTAAAGGAAAGAGAGCTTACTATTTTGGATAGTGTTGGCTTGAAAGAATGCGTGTGATTGATTAGGTGAGAGGAAGAAGGAATTAACGGTAGCCTTTTGTTGACGTTGATATTAAATGTCACTTAGTAATAATAAAACCTTTATGACTTTACTTATCTTTGATCTACATTTTTTGTTAATTGTCGTGGCATGGCATGTGGTAAAGAGATTATAGATAACATTTTGAAGTACAACTAATTTTTTTTCATTTCTAAATTCTTAGTAATTTTAATATTATTACGTATTTTAATACAGAAAATATATACGTTATGAATTTATTACGTCACATTGTTCGACGAATACCCCAAAGGATCCCGTAACGGGATTCCCGTTATTATACCAAATCTAACCCCGTATTTGCAAATTATCTTGGCGCCAAAAACGTAATAAACGCTATTCAATATTATTGTGTTACCCCAATTTTGTCTCCATGGCAACTAGTTCATTTGCGAAATACAATAACAACAAGTACATTCAATCAAGTAAGAAATAAATTCATAATTCATTTGATGTAAACATTTGTATTATTATTTGGTTCTATACTTTTACAGTTTTCGCGCTGTAATAAAGAAAAAAATGTTGCTTCCTCTTCATGTTTTTTCTTGCGTGGCTTTTTAAACTAATAATAGATAAATATACAGCATTCATATAAACTATTATCATTTGTTATATATGGCATATTAATAGTATTGTGTACATTAAACAGGTGTATTTTGGGACTTATCATCTTTGTCATTCTTAAAATCTTTAATTAGATGTTTGAAAGTAAATATTATTCAGCAGTTAATTTAATTCTTTAGCTTAATTTTTTTGTTTCTATAATTTATAAATTGCAATTCATCCGGCATCCACCACCATCCACGTTGGGTAACGTGTTAGTTTGGTGTAAGGTAAAATATTTAACCTTATTTCAAAGAATAATAAATAATAATATTAAAGTATCAATCGCCGCCTCCTCTACATCCTATTATTACTTGCAACATGAATATAACCGTTATTTGCTGTGACGGTAAATACTTCTATTTCCAGACTAAGCTTTCCTGTAATTTTCCATACCAAATCAAACAAGTAGTGATTATCTAGCAATTACATGCGTCCTTGGCCAAGATATAAATAATCTTACCTTCATAAACTGTTACTGTTTTATTTACTCAATCAAGTGAGTTTTTTTGCTTATGTCAACAAAAGTTTGGAAAGGAAAGTAAGTTTATATAATAGTATAATTATGCATGGTTTGTTATCTACAATTTAATGCTTCTTTTCAAATATTCAAATGTAAATAAATAATTTGAAGTACGTAACAGTTTTTTTTAAAGAAAACGCCATATTTTGATTGTTTGTACCCATGTCGTATTAAATATTTTTATAGTTGCCATTTTATAGAGAAAAAACTGGGAGAAGCTAATGAATTATTATGCCGATTTCAAATTATCTGTACATACATTTTTATATATTTTTTTCCAAGTTAGTAGACTATTGATGCTGATTTACATGCTACTTTTAATTTTTAGTTATGATAATATATTTTTCTTTTATATTTAACACTATATACTGATATAATATATATTGTAGTAATGTACCTGTTTTTTTTAGAAAATATTTGACAGTAGTTAGTGTTGGATAGTACAAGAAGAGTGGCTATCGGTAAATCTGCTACAAAAGGTTTGACCAAGCACTGCTTCGTTTGCTTTTCCTCTTGCGATTATTTCGGACTGCTGCTTGCATACTCGTAATTTTCACAAAGTTGTCCCACGTTGTGAAGCGATGTAAATTAGAATGGGTTGATGGATTGCCCATGTTAGCATCAGCTGGAGAAAGTGATCCTACGGCTATTACCACTGCTGCTGATGTTGTTGGTGTGGTAGCGATAGGGGATCGGCGTCGACGACGTCGACGGTGATTCCTCGTGACAAGTGGGGAGACCTTCTTCTTGGCATTTGTTCCAGTTGCAGCCTCTGCTTCCATTTCAGCCGACTTTGTCAGATTATCACTTTTTCTGGAGGAGTTGTAGTACATGTCATGAAGAACGGGTACTGTGTTGTTCTTGGAGGGGACTCTGCTATTGGCATGTTCATCACTGCTGCCATTGCTATTATTATTGTTGGTAATATTACTTGTGTTACTGCTGCTGTTGCCACTACTCTCCGTGCCATTTTTTGAAAGGGCAATCTTTTTACTCATGTGGGACATGTGCTCCAAGAGAATATTTCTGCGCTTTCGGTAATGATACGCGGGAAACTCTCTCATCACAGGGATTTTTCCGTCCGGAAAGTCCACACTGGAGGGATCAACACCGAGAGGTCCACGAATCCTTTGTTTTCTGTGGACAATTTTCCCTGATAGGGTTTTCTCCGCGTCCATGGAAAAACTACTCGTTACCAGCGCATCTGTTGCTGATGAAGATGCTTTCGAGACTACACTTTCCTCCATGTTGTTATTATTATTCTTGTTCTCCTCAATACTTTCTACGTGAACATGTGCTCGCAAAGCGAATTGGGAACCTGGCGCGGAACCTGGGAAGCCGTAGATTACACCTTTAAACTGCAGCATGTTTCCAGGTTCTTCACTAACGTGCTCTGCTCTTCTCCTCTGCTGCTGCTCTTTACGTACAATCTTGCTCCATTTTTCCTCAGAGTCGTTTCTTGTTTGATTACTGCTCACCTCGGATGATCCAATTGAGCTCTCGTCGACTGAAATCACAAAGAAAAAAATCCACAATTCACAAAAAACCTAGAATTTTATTTATTTATTTTTATTAAAAAAGTAATGAAAGTTGAAGTTGAACTAAAAATCACTATCAAAAAGTGTCAATGACTGAGGGACATTATTGTTTCTTGGCATATTAATCGATACCCGTAACTAGTATTTTTTGTACAAATAGCAGTGGCCGGTAGTTTACAAGCTTGATATTTTTTACTACTCTCAAGAGTTTACAAATGATTCATGTCACGTATGATAATGATGATACACCACCCTTGTACCCAACAGTGGCGTTATTCCCATTTTCGTATGCTAGATGTTTGCTTTTTTCATGTATAAACGGGTTCCAAAATGAGACTATAAATTACAACAAGCAGACCATTCATTGTGCAAGCCAAGTCAGTTGTCCAACTGACCAAGATAAAACGGACAAGGAGAGCATTATTTGTAGTACTAAGCTAGCAGTAGCAGTAGTAGTTAACGACATACAATAAAGTAGATCAACATACAAAACTACCTACTCGTCGTCACTAAGAAAAAATGAAATACCTAATTCAGTAGTGGAAGTAGTCAGGTTTGGCTGCATTTGTGTAAAATAAAGGATTTTTAGAAAAGTATAGAGTACAACCGGGCATCCTCTACTGCTCTATCTCCAAATAAAGAGATTATAAAATGGCAACGTTGCCTCAAGAAGAAACAAACAATGCGTATTGTACTTTCACCAGCGTGCATTTTGAGAAAACGGGACGTCCAAAAAAACTGAACAACAACAGGGGAGCAAAAGGAGAGAAAGAGAGAATGAGAAAAGACAGAGGCTGTAGGGCGACCCAGGACCACAACTAGCAAGGAGGACAACAAGAAAGACGACCACGACGATGAGATGAGCCTCCAACAAGGATTATATATTATTACGCCCTGTTGCAATCGAAATATGGTGAAAACTCGTTCAGTGAGTAGGATTTGCAAACCATTTAGCAATAGAATGGGTGTGTAACCTCTCACACCTACTTGAGTAGGACAACGGACTGGTGGAGTCAATCTACATCGCCGTATGCTTTCTGATCAATTGCCTCTGCCACACAACTTGCACAAGTACGCAGCATGCCATAAAATAATAATAATAATATTATGTACATGTACATATAGGAACACAATATTATTATCATTATATTAACTTGTGGGGCAGATTTAACAGCCACTATGGGAGAGATGAAGTGGAGATGGTGGTGGTGGTACTGTGGCCAATATTAGAAGAGCATTTCGCAGAATAAAACCTGCGAATGAGCTAAAAACTCAGAGAAAGAAACAAATTATCACTCTGATATACTCTTTTCACAAACTTAACTACACTGATGTCTGCTAGTTTATGTGAGGCTACCACACACAACTACAGACACTACCATAGTATATGATGCGGAAACAATATTCTTCTATACTTCCATCAATATTATTATTGTTATTATGATCATTATATAGCCAGTAGAATGTAGTATATCCACATCCTACAGGCATTTTTAGACTGTGTGTGTGTGGTGGGTTAGTGGTAGTGAAAATGCAGTTGGTTGAGAGAGAAAGTAAATTTTGTGTGAAGCGACAAAATAGTAGAGAAGAAAAAGCCAACGGTGATGCTATGCACAATGTGTAGGGTTGATGGTGTGCTATTATATGAGAGAGAAAGTGTGGCTGGATAGAAGAAGAGGAAAAGTAGTTTCTCATTCATTGTGTGAAACGTACAATTTGGTGTTAGACAGCAGCAGGAGGAGGATAGACGGGAAAGAGCCAGAGAGAGAGATGGCTTATTGCTCCAGTTAAAATTCATCATGAATTCGGAACTCGCTATAGTAGAATATTGCAAGTAGTGGTACTAGTAGGTTTCCAGCGAGAAAAATAAATTGGAAAATAATACAGTGTGGGGAAAAGAGTGTGTGTTTGTGTGCATTTGGATATGGGAGCAGCAGAGGCAGTAATAATAAAAGCACAGTCTAGCCATCTATCCATACATGCCTACCTTTTTAAAAGTTGAAGAAATACTAAAGGGAAAAATGAATGAGATAGATGTAATGTAATATTATTATGGCATATATCCATTTCTCAATAAAAGTGTTTCAACTGCCGATTCGGCCAACTTACAAGTTGCTGAATTAGTTTAAATAAATCATGAGCTGAGGGAGAGGGAGGGAGGCATGTCTGACCTGGTCTCTTAGTCTGGGCAAAAAAGTAACCATTCTTTTTTATTCACTTGACTTTCTACCTAATAATATATATCTATCCACAAACACACACACATAAACTACCTATGTATACATGCTTATCTCTGCCAATCTTTGTAAAATGCTCTTTCCCTTGTCTCCTTTCTTTAATCTAGGCAGGAATGTAGCAAAATAACTTTGCGCTGTATATCATCGACAAATCAAGCTGGCTATACATATATCCAGTTAGATACACAACATGGGTATCACACTTTGTTGAAGGAAAAGTTTTGACTAGGTAATATTATTATAGCATGGCGGAGAAGAGTAGTAGGAGCGGTAGGAACTATAGTAATAATGTATCCCATAACATAAAAAAGTCGATTTTACCTTCTGTTGATGATGGTACGCTTACACTTTTACAAAACTACTTTTACCACCATTTGCTAGACTAAAGAGAGAGAGAGACGTATGGAAGCTATTACGAGAAAAAAAGGTAGCAGCACGTTGAACACTGACAGTAAATTCGCCCTGCTATTACAATCTCACATTGAGCATCATCATTGTAAATAATAAATGTGACAGTTGCTTTAATTTAATCAACCCATTCTGCCAAAGTAACACGTAAACAATTTAGCTGAAAGTGACGGATAAGTTAATCCAGTTAAAAAAAGTGCATACAACGGATAAAATGTTATCGGCCTTGGGTAAATAAGCAAGCAAATAAATAAAATGTACGGTTGTGTGTGCCAAAGTAGGTAGACACACACTTATTATGTAGTTATAACATAATGGGATAATGTGTAAGTGATTTATGTTTTGTAAACGGCGTATCACTACGCTATCAAGCAACACACAACAAACTACAAAAAATAAAACTTTCGGTTTCGTCCCAAACGGCACGTCATGTTTTGGTGTGTGTGTGTGTGTGTGCTGGCAAACAAAGGCTGCTAATATTATTATTTTGTTTGGCTTTCAGCAATTTGCTTTTTAAGCACGGAAAATACCTGTACGTCGTACAAATAGTTTATAGATGGGTGAATAAATATGAACGGATAGATTGATGGGAAGCAACGTGGATTTAATTTGCTGACACGAAACTGTCAAAAAGTTATTTTGTGGTGCTGTCATGTCAATGTACTTGCTTCACATACATAAAATGTAGCATCTTGTCCTTCCGATAATATTAATCAGCCTGAGCTCCCTACGTTATCAATACAACTAACGTGAAAGCAAGTAGATTTTAGTAATCAGGGAGGGGCTATGTTTTTTTGCTGCGCCGATGATGCGTTTGAGTAATGGATTCCAAAACTGTACTACTGTGAAGTCAATCTTCGGGACAATACTATCTATTTTAATTACCGTTCAAGAAAGATCTCGCTTTTATTTTTACATCTTTTTTAAATGAAAATTTTGCAAGGAAACAAAATTAATTAATGAATTTGTTCGCGTATTAAATGAACTTAATGAAGTTTGATTACCTACTTTATTTTTAGGTTCATTCAATTTTTCTTTTTTAATTTACATCTATAGTGCATTTAATTTGAAATAAATACAATGGCCGTTACTATTGTCATGATCCTCCTCAACAAAAAAATCTTCCGTTGTTTGTAGTACCATCAATGCAAAGAAAGCAAACAGAAAATAAAGGAATCAAAGAGAAAATCTGATTTCTTTTTTCTTTTTCAAAAAAATACAGAAAGATCCCATTGTACTTTCTATTTTCTTCTTTTTCTCTTGAACTTGACAGTTATATAAATAGCATTCACCACCACCTACCCACACAACACACTCGTAACTTGTTTATGTATAGATTTTACTTTACATGAAAAAATAGCATCCGTCCGTATCATCATCATCTTTTGAAGAGAGAGAGAAAAAAATGTGAGGATATTACGTTTCATAGCATTCCGACCTGCCACGAGCTACTCACATGTCATAACTCATAACATAACCAAAGTCAGTGATTTAGATTCACTGAGCACACAAGTCCCATATGTGCGCTTTTCTTTCTATTATACATTATGCGATATCTCTTTCCCCCTTTCTCCCTCTATTACATAATTTACAAGTTGAAAGTAGTTGCTTACGTCGCAGCAGCAGCATCAGTACAAGATACAGCAAAAAAGCACAACAACAAGAGAAAGTGGCAAAAGCATAAGAGCGTAAGAAGAAACAAAACAAAAAATGGGATGCAGGCAAACTGATGTTGAACTAAACTGAAAATTCAGTTTAGTCTACTTCAACATCAGACTAAAGATATGCCTATGTACAATATACGCACAATATAGTAGCATGAACCAGTTTGAATTAAAAAAAGAAAAGTTGCCCTAAACTTTTTTATATATCATTTCAACTTTTTTGTCTGCTTATAAAATCCAAAGTACTTATTTAACTCGCCTCTTTCATCATTTACAGCGGCGAAATACTGACAGGCAGAAACCCTCAGAAATTCCTGCAAGGGAGCGAGACGGAAAAAAGAGAAAAAGGAAAGAAAGATGGTATAACTACTTTTTTGAATATTTTTACCCTCTCCTTTCCATCACCACACCAAAAATAAAAAAGCAAGCTCAAAAAACGAGAGAAAAGTAATTTAAAAATAATACACTGATGCACACACGCACAAAGCAAAGTTGTAAAGGTTTTCAGCAGAAGAAGAGAGCTGCAAAAACAAGGCTAAATTTTTTCCGCTACTAATAAATATCCCGTGTTTTTCTCTGTTGTGGTGGTGGTGGTTATGCTGAAATTATCCTTTTTTTTCTTGTGTGGCTACGCTATAATCTTTGAACCATGCATGTAAATTAAGGTGAATCAAAAAGTTGCCCTTGGAGAATTAACTTTACGTTATAATATTAAGTTGTTAGATACTTTTTACATGTTTTCAGCAAGTTGTTACCCAAGGAAAATAATACACTTGTTCATAGGTTGTGCGTATCTACGGGTATACCCAACAAAAAATCATGTTACTGAAATAACCTTACTTGAGCAAGTAGAGTTGAATCCATATTCTGTAATATTGAATTCCAACAAAAAAACAACTTTTCACAAAAGGATCAATTTGCCAAAGTTGGATTGAAGAAAGGCTAGGTCAAATCAGTAAAAACAAAAAAAGTAGGAAAAAAAGTATTAGATGTATGAGCAAAGTGCACTTTCAAAACCTATCTGTGGGGTTTGAAAATATAATGTATTTCACATGGAAAACAGATGCAGAAAGTTGGACCATGTTAAGCTAAACCAATTGTTGACAATGTCGATATCCTTTATTGCTAACATATTATTCAATTTACTACTTACTTCTTTTCCAAGAAACTATTGACTTGGTACTTTGTACAAAAACTTGCAAACCTAATTTCAACTCTTTTATATTCATTTAAACCATATTTGAAACGTAAAAGACGCCAAAGTATTTTATTTTATGAATACAGTACCCATGATATGTTGCATTATTCATGTACATATATGCTTCCTTTAAAATTTTAAAAGTTGTTGCCGTCTCTCTGTTATTGTTGCTTTCGATTTTCTTGTGTAGTTCTCGAATTCACTAACCGGCTGCTTACTAGTCATCATCAATTACAAATATTTAGAAATAAATGCGATACTGTTGAATTTATACAATTTCGCAATTATGTTGAAAAATGTCGGGAAATATTTCATGCATTACATTGCTTATTTTACTCTAATATTGAAGTATTTTTTAAAAATTTGTCGACAATATTTAATTGGTATTACAGATAATAGGTTCATTTCATGACAGCTTTAAAAAATGGCATCGTTTTTCCGTATTATCATGACGCAAAACATCAGTTTCATTATTGCCATTAATATATATAGATAGTAGAAATTAACAAGTAAGTTTGTTTTTGTAAACCCGTTTCGCAATCTAAAACATGACTATCTACGTCTAATTATTTCTAAGCATCAAAAAGCAGAAAAACTTGAAATATTTAAATCATCCACTTGATTTTCCATGAACTTAATATTCCAAAATGTGAAATGGATCGTTACGTATGTACATACTTTTCTTGAAATCGCGTTTTAATTTGTTTCATAACATGTAATTATACTCTGGATCATTAAATATCTGTTCTTTTTGATATTATATTTCGTATATTTTGTTTTTCGTGTATGGGTATCTCTTTTGAACGTACCATAAAAAAGTCTATCCATCCACCAAT